>ML803957.1:303986-317541 GCA_009831015.1 Picea engelmannii | reverse complement strand
GTGAATCATATTTTTAAGCGCAGACCCCATTTACCCAATGGCCCTCCTTACTGTCCCAAACCAACCATTTAAAAACCAAAAACCCCGATCCCTCATAACTAGCCTAATATTCTCTTCAAACAAAGCTATATCAGACAGAGAGATCCCTCTCTGAGTCTTGGAGGGCTAGATCCAAGACTCGAAGTGGTTTTGATGTTGCCTCTGTGACTACCATCACAGCCTTGGGAAAATTACAGAGCGCTAACAGAATGACGACCATACTGAGGAACTTTCCCCAGTAGTACACTTCAAAGCTCCAGATCTGATCACTGATGGTGGACAGTGACCCGATGGGCTTGGATCTTTAAAATCTGTCCTCCAAATTGGACGGTCTCGATGCTTTCAGGACTTGAAAAGCCTTCTCACACTAATTAGAGTAGGCATATTAAGAATCATAGAAATTTTGGCCGAGTCCACCAAAACTCTCTTACATTTAATGCAACCCAACAATGTGTCAAAAGGTGTGCAAAACACACACACAATTGTTAGAGAGATTTAGTCACAATTTTTAAATTAGATATAGCTTTTAAACGTTTAAAAATTTCACAGGAAGAACACTCTGTTTTAAAATTCAGTTGATAAAAAGAGATCCAATGCACGTCCTGAGAGAATTGTAAGTAAAGATGAATAGCATCATAATAATGAGCATTTACGAAAAGATTATTTATAATCCTACCTATATGGTTATGGTTGAATGGTCTTGCCAACGTTCTTAATAATTTCGATATTATTGGATAACCATGCTATTTATCAGATTCTGTTGATATTCTCCTCACTGCATGAAGTTCCATCACTGGAAAGAGAAATTAAGGTTATTTCCGTTACCATTTTGAACTCATAAGCCCATTCCAGTCCTGGACAATAATGCAGGTCAGGATTGAATCTCGTGTCATCTATATGAGSAGGGAGAAAGGCCCCATTCTCAATTAGAAATTCGATCGCTTTCTTATTCTGTTGCTTCGCTGCATAGTGAATGGSAGTCCATCCACATGCGCCACCCTTTGTCCGCGCATCGATGTCAGCGCCACGCTCAAGTAATTCATTCATCACCTTCAAATACCCACCAGCGGAAGCAAGGTGCAAAGGAGTGGCTCCACGAAATTTTGGGCCCAACGCTCGTACGTTCACATTCGCACCCTCGTCCAGGAGGCGCCTCACCTGCTTTAAATTGCCTTTACGAGCTTCGATGTGAAGAGGTGTCCAACCCCTGTCGTCTAATATTTTATCAGACCTGTCCTTTAAACGTCTCCTCTGCTCTAAACGGCGTCTAATGAATACCGATTGCTTTCCCGGAGACATATTTAAGACAATGAAACGCCTCTTCAACGGTTATGTTTTGGAAAGAACTCTTCAGTTATGAACTATATATTTATAGAATTTATTGACATAATAATTACTTGGCCGACAAAACATTCCCGGAGAAAATTGGGACACCAACATATTTCTATTTGTACTTAGAAATAATAACAATATATGTTTTCCAATTTCCAAATATATGCATACAAATAAAAATGATTATATATTTAATAATTATAATTTATTTTTAATGTTATGGTAATGGTGTATGAAGTTCCTTTTTAACTTGTAACTTCCAAACCATTAGGTGTTTAATGGAATGCCTACAATCAATGAACATGTTGTGGTGGTTTTAATTTGAAAAGCTTGTGATATAATTGAAAATTTTAAATGGTCAAATTTTTCATGGAGAAAACATTAATTTCTTGGATGAACTTCATGATTACACGGTAGGTATCAAGTACAAAAGGGGATACATGTGGACTAGTATTAGTTTCTTATTTCAAGTAAACAACACTATCATTCTTTGTTTTCCCACTATATCATATGCAAAGACACAACTTAATTTGAAGTGGATCACTATATAATTTGTCATCTATTTTCGTACTTTTAGAATGGAAAAAAAAATGAAGGCACTTTAAGGAGTAGGTGTTTTTGGGTGATTTGGAATCCAAATTTTTTTGGAGCTTATTTGAGGCATGAAAAGAATTTTATTGGGGTCAAATCTTTGCAAACAAAGTTCCCAACCACTCAAGATTGTCCTTGATTTAGGTAGACACTCGCCACCCATTTGCTCCATTGACATAGAATGGTTCCACATCTTGGTAGTTTTATTATAGTTTTTCAAGTATTGAAATTCCAGTGCATTTTTTGAGCATTTCTCTGCAGTTTTTGACAATTGACATAGAGCATGTATTAAGCTTCATAATGGCCCAAAAAATACCCTAATCAAAGTTTGTAAAAGTTACAGCCTTGGGAAGTTGATGTATCAACTCGTCTCCTCCAAGCTCGCATTCTTTTTGCCACATCATTTTCTAGGGTTAGGGTTTTTGAATATTAGGGTAGCTTTTAGGCTCTTGTAATGTCTTCTAGTGAATGAACATTTTTTACCCATCTCTTTTCAAAGATAAGCTACCACTAATCTATCTAGTTTGTATTGCTTGGTCTAGACAACCTACTCAAATGGCTCTCAATTGCATGGTTGAGGGAAAGCAGGTGTTATCATGAGCCAACCTTCCAATTTTGTTAGAAGTATGTGTGGGTGACATTGTCGTTACCTGGTCACCATGCTAGGGAAGTTGCCTCCAACTCACCTTATGCTACATTGAAAGAAAATACAAAGAAAGAAAGATAAAAGGCAATTGATGGGCTTAGAAATAATGCATTATGGATGAAGGTGCAACACACCCTCCATAAAGGAATTCCCATTGAGTACTTCCCCCATTCACTCCTCTTCATTCATATTTCTCATATAGGGTTTATCCTAGACTTAGGGGTTTTGATCAATTGAAAAAGCGTACCATGCCAACCTCCCACAACAAAACTTGGAAAAACGTCTAGTTTCTTAAACACATATTTGTATGATGTAGTGTTGGTATACATGCTTTGATAGCTCTTTTATTGAATTTATTCACTCATCATGATGATTTGACTTGAGATCCTTGGAGGGCATATCCATTTGTCTTGTAGGTACAGGTTGGTGGCCAGTTTTGGAAGAATAAGCCCAACTTCGGCTTCCATGGGGGAAACCATCCCACATAATGGATGACATAGGCCCACATGCCCGATGAGAGAGATATGCCTTTGGAGGCCTAGAGGAAAGTTGTATGGACTTATCCCATTCTTCACTTGCCAAACTATTTTCCTAGGAGAGGCAAAACGTCACCTCCTAGGGCATGACGTCATATTTGGGGGATAAGGTTTGGTGGTGGTGTTACCAGTCATTGACACATGGACGTTTTGAGGAGGATGAGGTATTGACTATGTTGAGATTTCATAGATGCTTGACATGTGGCATTTGGAGGCTTACCATTGCTTCTCCAACACCAACGAATTTTCCCAAGTGACAAAACATCCCCTAAAGGGGTGACGTCAATGTAAAATTAGGGTTTTATTTGTGAAAAAGTGAAATTTTAGATGAATTATTTAATATTATTTTGTAAAAGGGGAAATATTGGGGTTGTTAAACCCTAATATTGTGTTTTCCCTAATATTATGTGGAAAAACTATGTTAGCTACATTTTGTATAAATATATATCCTAAGATCTCATTTTGAGAGAACATAACTCTCCATTGTGAGAGGACTTGATATGGAATTTTCGCTACACTTGGAATATTTGTCTCTTCTACTTTTGTTTATGGCTATCTTTGGTGAATAGTTGATGGAGGAGTGAGGCGCTAGCCTTGGATGAATGGTTTCTATCTTTTATGGTGGATTATCTTAACATCTTCTTGATTTGGTATGGTTTTTACTCTTATGCTATCATTTGTTTCAAGTCAAGGATTATTGTGCAAGGATATAGGTGGGAAGTAGAGCATTTACACCCCCACTCTAGTCTTCATCATTTATTGCTTAAAGTTTATTGATGTTGCAAGGGTTTGTTTGAGGAAGTAAGAGGATTTACACCCCTCATCTTCAAACCCTAAGTAGAGATACTTTCCTTGGTGAGTAAGAGGGTTTAAACCTCGAAGGAGGTAACATCTCTAGTTCATTTACTTGACTCCATTAACCCAATATTTAAAGGCACTAGTCATTTTCTCATTGCATTGGAGATATAATTTTTTTTCCTTGGGAATCATAATTTTTGCAAATTATAAGTCTATCTATTTTGGAAAGTTTTCTTGATGCTTTGAGGAGTATTGCCTCCCTAGGGAATCCTATTTTACCCACAAATCAAATTGTTGTAATAACTTGTTTTCTATATCTCTAAGGTTGCAGAAAGTTACTAACCGTCGACGCTAATATCTCACTAACCATACCCTAACTTTCCTCCAAAATTTAGCCACTACGTCTCCTAGCTGTGTGATATCCTCAAATTTTAGAATAGTAAATTCTAAGTGAACTTTGAAATAAATTTCCGTTTTTGGAAAATTCGGATTTGGATTTTTTTTTCCATTTATGGCAAATACAAATTTGGAATTTTTATTGTTGTATTTAATTATTTGATGGCTGTTGGGCAAAGATTTGACTTGCCCAACTAAGCTCTTTTATTTTTACACATGTGAAAGACAAACTTTTAATAAATTAAATGCTCGAAGACAAATGGAACATCCATGTTAAAAATAGTTGACCATGACTCCATGAGTGGGGAATAGGTTTGAGGTACCTCAAGGCTGATTTTTCCAAATGGAAAATGTGGAATTTGGCCACTAGCATCCCCAGAAAATCATGGATTTCTAAAGCTGTGAATTTCCCAAGGAGGGAAGGAAAGACCTAGCCACAAGGATGCATATAAAAACAACATATGGGAGTAGGCATGATGCTGCTTAGCATGTTGGGGAAAATAAATTGTTTGTTGTTATGATCACTTATAGTGTGAGGAAAATTAATTTATGATTTGTGGATGGTGCCTATAGGTAAGGGGGATCATTCAATTTTCCCTTATGGGCTCATGGTCAAGATAGGGGGTGAACAGGGCAACTGAACTTGGCTTTTCTGTTCTATGATTGGGTGGAACGTGGCCATTCCATTTGTATTCCAACATCAGGTTTCAGATATGTATCTCAACTTGTATTATTTTTCAATGTTATATTTATGATTACCATTTGTTAGGAATATAATTGATTGTGTATACATAAATACAATCAATTCTTAAGGGACTGTATGATCATGTTTTCCTATGGCTTATCATAATTAAATAATACTGGAAATATTGGTGGTTTGAGATACTATGGTGGTATATATATATATATATATATGCTCATACATAAAGAAATGGTAGAACGATTTTTATGTTCCTATTGACCATTGGATTATATATATTTTGAAGTGCTATTCAAATCTATACATAAAAATCACTGTAGAGAAATGGTGTAATAAGGAATAAAGTTAGATGGGTGCTTATCAATTTGATAGCATGCAAAGAATATTCAGAAGAACAAGAATCTGAATATATCCTTTATATTATCTATTACCATAGAAAGATAGTGATTCATTCGACTACAAGTGTATTGCGAAAGTAGGTCTCACATTCAAATGAATCTTGTTCAAGTATTGCAGTTGGAGTATCATAGATCAAAGACTCCTCAACCTCTTGTATTGTAAACATAGTGCTAAGAAGTATACACAGAATCTGGATGTAACCAAAGTAATGCGCGCATGGATAAGAACTGGAAAACCTTTAGAGAAATATATTTCCTTCATTCGATTACACCAACTTGCATAACCTACAAAGGAATAAAAATGAGGATTAACCCCTAAGTACTTCGAACTTTGCGACTTTGGTGAAGTTTATGTGTGATAGAGAAGAAAGTGTCAAAGCCCAAAGTTCCGAAGTCTTGAAGAGGATCTACATCGTAGATCCGTGGGGAAGTGTTTACCATTGGATTTGACCAAGGATGGATCAAAACTGTAGGGTTAAGCCAAGAGCGGAAGGTAAGGAAGTTCGAGAGTTCGACGTTTGAGAGAAACGGGGTATGCTAAGGTGAAATCTCCCGAATCCTGAAGTCCCGAAGCGACATGGCTTGCTGACATCACTGCTGACTTGGTATTGAACGAGTGGCTGCCACATGTCACTTAGATTTGTGACTTACACGTACCTGAAATGCCAATTTCATATTGACACTTGAAATCATCTAATTATGCCACATGTCCTTGCTGACGTGGTATGCTGACGTAGATCTCTTGTCGCGACACATATTCTCCTCCTATATCTAACGATTGTGGTTAGTTCTAGATCAATGGTCTAGATTCTTTCCGACCTTTAGGAATTTGGGTTATCCATTTCCAATTCACAATTCTCCTGAAGTGAGATTCCTCGATTAAAATTCTCTCAGCTACATGCCCCTTTTCCTTTAATTAAATCCTCCTTGGGATCGTGGCACGACTTAATGCCTAGGGGATGGCCATGTATTGTTTTCGGATTTGTCGTTATATAAACACATGATTGCAGGGCCATCAAAGGTGGTTTGGATCCACACCGCTTTTGATCTCGCAATTTACCACCTTCTGCCACATAGCTCTTCCTCTTTACCATGGTTTCAATTGCAGGACTGCTCAATAATTTTATCGTTTGAGCATGTTGCGTCCCTGCAATGAAGCATGGTCATCGCTCTTGTCACAATCCACAATTCATAAAAACCATGTTTTTGCTTGCACATGCCCCTCTCGGATGGACCCTACTCCTTGCTACAAAGATCAATAGTTCTTGTTGATTTGAGATCAACGATACAAAAATACTTCGGGATTTTGGGCTTCGGGCCTTTTTGATACATATCTCTTACAATCCTTCGGAGCACCGTATTTCCGGAGTGAGAGATCTGGCACCACATGTCCTATTGATTTGGACGGTCGAGATTCACTTCGGGAGTTCAGGATTTGGGACTTTTTCAATACATAGCTCTTGCAATCCTCCGGAGCGTCATATTTTGTGGAGTGAGAGATATGACGCTGCATGTCCTCTTGATTTGGACAATCAAGATTCACTTCAGGAGTTCAGGCTTCAGGCCTTTTCGATACATAGCTCTTACAATCCTTTGGAGTGTTGTATTTCCAAAGTGAGAGATATGGCGTCACGTGTCCTCTTGAATTGGATGACCGAGATTCACTTTGGGAGTTCGGGCTTCAGTCCTTTTTGATGCATAGCTCTTACAATCCTCCAGAACGTTGTATTCCCAGAGTGTGAGATTCTAACGCGTGTCCTCATCCTTCAATGGATCAGATTTACTTCAGACTTTGAGACGCTGGGATAGTCATTAATCCTTGCGCGAATTTGAATTTATGAATGCACAAGAGCCGCTAATCTGAACTGTATGCGAGATCTCCGCCGTTGAAAAATGAACATGTCTGCTAGCCTATTTTTCATCCCAAAATGGACTTCTTTTGAATGTTGCGCTTATATGCTTCTTGTGCAAACCACAAACTTGGACGACCTGCTCCCCTTGACAACTTTATGTGATAACAATATATATAATGGATTATCTTTGTGTCGCAAACAATGTTGGAGATTCAAGGGACTTTAATGCCCTCTAACAATTTTTTTTTTTTAATTTGGGAAATTTGGGGTACATTAAATATGGTATTAGAGCTGAAGGTTATAGCACTTGGGCCTCACGACAAGGAAAAAATTATTTTAATTCTTTTACTTTTGTTGAGGAAAAGCTAACAAATATTTTTACAGTTATAAACAAAAAAATTGTTGGTCTGTTGTGACAATCTCAACACAGAATGAAGAAGAAATCATACATGAAGAGAATCCTAATCAAGGACTTCCAAAAGAACCAGGGCATAACAACGAAGGAATTTTTTCCACCCAGGTTTTGGAAACAATGAATAACCTCATCGTGGAATTACAAGTGTTTAAAGAAGATAACGAAAAGATGAAAAAGGCACAGGAAGACCAATTAGAAATAAATGAAATGATGCTACGAAGTATAGTAACAAGGAAGAGCCTAAAAGACACTGAAAAGGAGGAAGAAGTCAACAAAAGGTCCTCTAAAAACTCTGGTCATGAAAAAGAGAATGAGAATAGTTCTTCTGAATACACACCCATGACGAGAAACAAAACAACTACAGGAAGAAAAAGAAAACAAGTAGAGCACTTGGAAGGTGAATTCAAGAAAATAAAACCATCCACCCTTGAAGGAAAATCAAGCACAGGTGAAGAGGTTGAAGCATGGATACTAGATATAAAGAAATACTTCGAGATTTACAATTACTCTAGTTATATGAAATTCAAAATGGCCATTTACAACTTGAAGGGAAAAGCAAGTATCTGGTGGCAAGACCTGAAATTGGCTAAGGGATTGAAAGAGAAACAAATGAAATGGTCAGATTTTAAGAAATATTTCAAGAAAAAATATTTGTCAGAAATCTATTACGAAAGAAACACTAAGGAATTATACGAGCTAAGTAGGTATCAAGCAGAAAAGGGGATACATGTGGACAAGTATTAGTTTCTTATTGTAGGTAAACAACACCATCATTCTTTGTTTTCCCACTATAGCATATGCAAAGACACAACTTAATTTGAAGTGGGTCACTATATAATTTGTCATTTATTTCCAGTCTTTTAGAATGGAAAAAAAAAATGAAGGCAGTTTTAGGGGTAGGTTTATTTTGGGTGATTTGGAATCCAAAATTGTTTGGAGCCCATTTGAGGCATTAAAAGGATTTTCTTGAGGTCAAATCTTTGTAAGTAAAGTTCTCAACCACTCAACATTGTCCTTGATGTGGCCACCCATTTTTTCCATTGACTTAGAATGGTTCCACATCTTGGTAGTTCTATTATAGTTTTTCAAGTCTTGAACTTCCAATGCATTTTTTTGAGCATTTCTCTCTAGTTTTTGGCAATTGACATAGATCATGGTTTAAGCTTCATAATGGCCTAAGAAATACCCTAATCAAAGTTTGTATGAAAAATTTGTGGTCCTCAGAAGTTGATGTATCAACTAGTCTCCTCCAAGCTCCCATTATTTTTGCCACATCATTTCCTAGGGTTAGGGTTTTTGCATCTTAGGGTAGCTTTTAGCCTTTTGTACTGTCTTCTAGTGAATGAGCATATTTGACACATCTCTTTTCAAAGATAAGCTACCACCAATCTAGCTAGTTTGTATTGCTTGATCTCAACAACCTACTCAAATGACCACATGTAAGTATATAGCTAAGGTAAAATGACATGTTCAATATTATGTTTTATTTCAAGATATATGTGATGTTTTTTATTTTTGTTATTTTTAAATGCACTTACATATTACTACAATTATTTTAGTGTATGAGTGTAACCATGGATGATTTTAGGGGCTAAATTTCACTCATCGACTAATTTTCCAAGGTTTTTCCCAAAAAAAGTATTCGTTATTCTAAAAATGATTCACCAAAATTCTATAAGATAAAATTATTTTACCTTAAAAATCGCCAAAATTTTATACAAACTATATAAAATCCTTAGAATTTTGAATATTTTTACAAAAATATCGCCAAACATTTCATAGTTGGAATATGAAGGGTTGTTAATATTCGTCAAGGTTTCTACATTTTAAAATAAATTTCCATACTTAAAATCATCCCTACTTTGTAACACGACTATCCTTCTACATGATGAAGTTATAMAAAGATTCATAGGCACCTGAAGTCCCATCARTAAGAACACTAGTTATTTTCAACACCGCTAGCCAAATTCTGAGAATGATGAAATTCCATATTTCAAACCTGATTTTATTACTTGTTTTGAATTGTCTAACTCTTCTAAATCTTCCCTATTTGTTTGCATGTAAATAACACCACCTTTTAGCATCAATGCTTCCCTACTAATTTCCTTCTATTTCACCACACACTTATTGTTAAATTGGAGTCATAGGTAATCCCTCATGAATAAGACACATTCTTGGTGTTGGTCTATTTCACAACTCACTTCATAAAATGACTTGGTATTGGTAATATTGTCGAGTGTAAACAACCCAAATTCATTTACAAATTCATCTCCAAATGGCCTTAAAGATCATCATCATCATAAGCAATATAACACAATCAAATATGTAGGCATCAAGGATATGGAAAACACGTTTGAAAAATAGGATATATCCACATAGCTCAAACACCTTAAGGAAATGACTCATACATAGAAATCAATGATGAGTACATCATATTTTATGTGGTTAAAACCCTCAAAGAGGGAAACAGTCCACGACCCCATCCAAGAAGGCCACTTGAGGAAATATATTAATGTAAAAGGAAGCTAGATTACATGAACATCCCTAAAAAATTATTATCATAAAACAATTATTCGTGTTCTCTAAATAAAGATCATGGATGTGTCATGGACCAATCAAGTGTTAAGTTATGGATCAAGTACCACTAGTATCCAAGAGAATATGAACCATCATATCACTTTATATTTAGAATATAATTGTGATTCTTGCATTTGTTAGTGACAAAAGAACAATAAATAAACACACTACCTAAAGACACATTAGACCAAGTTGAGGTTAACTAGCTCCTAAGAGTCTAAATATCCTAACAACCCCTTTAAGAACAACTTGAGATAGCATTGAAATATTTACAAAGGTAACACAATAAGAGAAGGAAATAGGCACTAGATCCTATCCCCATTTAATGAAAAATTCTTGAACTCCTAACATAGAAGAAAGTGTTTTATTTTCTTTGTATGTTCTTTGTCGTGCACTCTGTGCGATATCGAAAAATCAGAAATAGAGGGAAAACTTGAATTTTCCAAGTAAGCTAACCAAGATCTAACCCTTGTTGTTCATCAAAAGATAATTGTTTTTGTGTGTGAATGCATGTAAATATGTTTTTATTTATCACGCACTCCAAGGCTATATTCCACAATAACAACGACAACAACACCCATAATCCTCCTTCTGAAGACTATAATGTGTTTTTCACTAGCTCACTTGGTTGAAAGTTACTTTACTTAATAAGAGGTCTTGAGTTGAAGTATCTTTTTTGTTATCGTTTTTGAAAAAATTCATGCACTAATTGTAAAGTGCATTTCACTTAATTATAAAAATGAATGACTATTAAATAACTTTAATATTTTTTATTTTAAGTTATTTTTTGCATGCAACCTTCATTTACAACGTAGCTTCATTGTAAAAGTGATTCTTTCTTATTCTATAAAAGTGGGTTAGTTCATAAGTAACTTATTTAAAAGTGAGATTATAGGCACAATTAAATAAGGAGGAGAATCACTACATGGACCATCTTCTACTTTCCATGTGGCTCTTTGTTTATCATTTATGTCTCTTTTTTTTATATTGCATAACTTTCATATCCGAAGTCAGTCCATTTTCAGTGTCGTTTTTTTAAACAACCTATTTTTTTGAGAGATTTATATCTAGACCATTAGTTTAAGACTTTAAATCCATATTCCATGCATATTTTAATATGTATTCTACCAATGATATTTTTCTTACAAACACCAACTATGTCTCATGGAAATCCCACATGGAATATTTACTAAGAGTAAGGGATTGTACCATATTACCTTGGGAAAAGAAAAAGAACCTACTGATGATGAAAATAAATTCAAATGGAATAATAGGAATGATGAAGCACGTTGACTAATCAGAATGTCCATCTCTCCTGATTTAAGGTTTGAGCTTCAAGGAATTAATGTGCATGATGAAGCTTGGGAAAATCTTGCAGCTATGTTTGATAAACACAATATTATTTGAGCCCACCAATTGGAAAATAAATTAATGACTTTAAGCCCAAATGATTTTTCTTGCATTGAATATTACTTATCTAATTTCAAAACACTTACACTTTTATGTATAGAACACAACCTAGATCTGAAGGAATATCGATGCATATATGTTATTCTTGCTAAGCTTGGTAGTGCATATTATGTTTTTGTATCTACCTTTTATGCCACCAGAGAAACTCTTAGAAGTGATGATAAAAAACTCTCTTGAGTCTTTTTGTGATGCTCTGATTCAAGAGCAAGATAACATTTTGCAACTTGGATTTATTATCACTATGGGTAAATCCAACAAATACTTAGTGGTATAGTAGAAATGTAAACCCAAGAATCCAAAGAAGTAACATCCTTGTAACAACAAGAAAAACAAGAGTCCAAAACCGTCTTCGCTAGCTTCTTCTTCTAATGGTGACTGTTATCGCACAGTTTGTAGGAAGGGTTTAGATAGCTTGAGTCAAGGCTTCAAACTGGCGTAACAGGAGATTTCCCACCCACTGTCACCTCGATGGGGAGCTCTTTCTATTTAGGGTGGCTAATCCCAAGGGAGACGTCCCTAGTAATCTGGGGTTCTGAAGGAGAAGGATCAAGGTTTAAGGCTTCAAAGGTCAAGAATAAGCTTCCCTTCACAGATTACTGCCAATATGATAGTCAAAAGAAGAAGATATTCCACTGGATGGCACCTGTTTGCGAGACAAGACAAATAAAGCTAGAAGATGTTCTACAGTGGTTAGTACTTCAAAGTATTAATGACTATCTTTAACATATATGAGCATTAATGAGAGTAATTATCGACGAAGTCAATGATTGCAATAAAAGATTATATTAATGTCACTTCTTCAATAAATACATAAGAGATATTGGCATTCAATGTGTAAAATCAAATCTTTGTACTATCACAATGCAATCAATATCATAATTAGCTCATACAAATATTGTTGCTGCGTCACTATTGCAGAAATAGGGTGACGTCAGCCCTAGTAATAGGTAAAAATTGAAGACAATGAGTAGGACGTTTTGTCAAGCAAGCTTGTGGATGAAATTAACAACTCAAGGTCTATCAAGGGAGGTGACAAATGTCAAAATGTTTTGTGCCAAACAAGTTCTTTAACAGGTATGACGTCACCTATATTGTTGTTGTTTAGGGTTAGGGTTAGCTAGTCAAAGAGGTGGACGTTTTGACAAATCAACCAATGAAAATGCTTGAAACCTCTATGGCTACAAAGAGATGAGTCAGCCGCAACTTTTAGTCCAAACACAAGTCTAAAATAGGCAAGACGTCATCATTGGTTAGGGTTAGTCTAGACGCTAGGGTTAGTTAGGGTTTCAAGTAAAAAAGAGTTTGAAAGAGTGTTTAAGCACAAAAGGCTCAACGTTTTACTTTTAGACTAGTGCCTTGGGTATTATGGAGTCAAGGAGAGAGACTAATGGCTCGGAAAGATCTAAATCTAAGGACAGGAGGGTTAGGCTTTGTAGTGCTACAAAAGGAGGGCCACAAAGTCAAAACCCTAAGGGGAGGAGGCTCATTCCGGTGTAGCTAAAGCTAGGCCTCATCCTCCTCCCTCTTTCCTTAGAACTCTTTGGCAAAACGGCTAGCTTTAAGATACAAGTCTAGGGATGAAAAGTGTTGCTTGGGGACAAGGATTTTCAAACCCTGAGAGTCCAAACCCTAGGTGTAAACTCAATTAGGCCTAGGACGTTCTCTTTTTTCAACTTATATCCAAAACTAACTCAGAAAAAAGAATGGCTAGTGTAGCTATGGCTAGGCTAAACCTTCTTTAATCAATGGCTAAACTAGTTTTTGTCATGGGGACATGAAGCCACGACCTACTTGTGTGTTGGCT
>ML803957.1:261461-284871 GCA_009831015.1 Picea engelmannii | reverse complement strand
TTCCCTAGTATTGCCTAAATTTCTGAGTTTTTCTGAGTTGAATGGTTGTTGTTCATTTTGTTTATTCCACTGCAAAATTGCTTAACAATGTGTATTTTTTCTTATGGTAATTTTTGAATGTGGGTTTAAACATTTCAGAGTTCATAGAATTCAGTTATCTCTAGGTTTCTAAGTGTATGACACAATTTAGTCTTGCTGATTTTGTCATTTAATTTCTACATAGAGAGAGGTTTTGTTGGGGTGGGAAAGGTATTGGAAATGGAAGCCTCTTCTTATTCCTTCCAATGATTAATAAACAAACAATATTTTTCCATGTTTACTTTCATACCTGTTGCTCTACAGAAGAGGTTTAAAATATCCTTAAAGACATTCAAATTCCTCTGAGAATAAAAAAGGTTGTAAAAGATATCATTTACGAATAACAAGTGGGTTATTGATTCTTATTCAGAGACTGTGATTTATGTTAGGAGGCCCTTGGACCTTTCCTCCTTTATCAGATAATTGAGTGCTCCTATGAAAATTAGGAAAATAAAGGGAGAAAGGGGGCATCCTTGACAGATACCTCTGGAGGCTTTGAAGAAACTAGATGGAGCTCCATTGATAAGGATGGAAAATGAGTCACTTTGAATGCACCCCATTATATAATTGACATTTTTTAAGATCATGCCCATTTGGATAAGGACCAGACGTAGGAAATTCCAATTTAATTGATCATATGCTTTGGAGAGGTCCAATTTCAGGATGGTTTCCTTCAGATTACTTTTCTTGACAGAGTAGAGCACTTCTTGAGCAATGACAACCACTTCATGTATCTGTCTGGTATGGCAGAAGACAAATTATTCTTCCCCAATGAAAGCACTTAGCATTTTTCTAAGTCTCGTAGAGAGGATCTTTGAAATTAATTTGTAGATGACGTTGCAGCAGGCGATCAGTCTATAATCCTTAAAGGAAGAAGGGAATTATTTCTTTGGCATAAGACACATGAAAGTGGCATTGAGAGGACCATGAATTCTTCCTTATTTTTTGATTCTCTTACCACTAGAAGCAAATCATTTTCTAGATGGTCATAAAAAGATTTAAATAATCCCATCGTAATTTCCTCTGGGCCTGGTATTTTTCCATTCTTCATGGAGAACAATGCCACCTTTGATTATAGTTCTGACACTTATTCCTCTAAGGATAAATTCATTTCTTCGGAGAAGACGGTAGGTAATTTTCCCGCTACCTCTAGGATTTCTTGAATGGGGCATCCAGGAGGGGTTGAAAAGTATTTTTGAATAAGTTTACTTAGATATTCACCTTGTCCTCAAAGGATCAACCACATTTCCTTGTTCATCCTTGATTTCCCATATTTTTGTTGAGGTTTCTTCGATAGTTCAAAAACTGGTGAAAAAACTTGGTGTTATTATCTCCTTATTTTATCGAAAGAGCCTTGCTCTTGATACGACATTATTGTTCCTCTCTCTTGAGCCACTTGGCATGTTTGTCCTCCAATTCTCTTAATTCTACAAACTTTGCATTAGTAAGGGATATTTTCTCCATATTTATAAGGACCTCAGCCAATCTATCTTCAGTGTCCCGAATGAAGCAAGACCTCTTGGACTTCCATTTAGGGAGCCAATTGTTTATGGCATTCTTCGAGTTCTTGAGATTTGTTGCAAATCGCACCATGAGAGGGGCAGGATTCAGAGGATAAATCTTGATCCAAGTGGAGAGGAACAGGTTCTTGAAATATTCCTCTACTAGCCAAGATTGGAAAAATTGAAGGGGTGAAGGGGGGGAATCAAAGCCCAAAGTCCAATGTAGGGAGAAGGGATGATGGCCTGAAAACCTCCCAGCTCTACCCCTGATCTAAATTTTGAGCCCATATTCAGTAGAGCTTCAAGGAAACTAAGAACCGGTTGAATATTTTTGCAACCTCCTTGTCCCCAGTTTTGAAATTCCTCCACGTAGGAGAGATCTTCACATGTTCAATGTACACCAAATTGGTCGTCTCTAAAAACGATAGGAAAAAACTATTTTTTCTGTATACCCTGGGGTGTGCACCCCATACTTTCTGAAGGGATAGGGTAAGATTCATATCCCCCCAACCACCAGAAAAGGGTCACGAAAAATGCTTGTAGAGACCAAATCCTCCCAAAAGTAGGTCCTATCATAATAAGGATCATAAATATCCACCACTGAGAAGGTTAAATTTCTATTATTATGTTGTAACTTGATTTAAATTGTAGAGCGAATGACATAAGAGGAAAAATCCTGGAAATTTGGGTTCCATCCAATGAGTATACCTATCGAAAGACCTGAAGCGTCGATTGTGCTGAAATACCAGTTCCTAAGACAAGGGATGAAGTTTTCTCTCGATTTGTCACCAAAAACCATTATCTCTTGGATGAGGATTATGTATTTATTTAGGCTTAGAAGCATTATTTTGAGGGATATATTCTTAGGGTCACCCCCAACACCTAGTACGTTGAAGGAAAGGAAGATCATTTTTCCCTTGATGAAGGGGATATTATTTCTCTAAGGGCCCTTGTGATGGTCGTTTGGGTTCCTTTGTGTATTTCTGCGGACTCTCTCTCTTTTTCTTTCAAGATGAAGGATTTTCTTCCTACCTAAGAGAAATATGGATGATCGAGAGAAAAACCTCCAAAGGAAGGATTGTTCTCTCAGGATTTATACCTCAAGGAATATCTATTACCTCGGGGAGAAAGGGAATATTCAAGGCATGGAGGAAGGGGAATTAAACGAAGAGATAATTTGAGGGCAGTTGAAGAGGGAGCCTGGGAAGGGGAGGAGTGGAAGGGAACCATCAAGGGGACTTCCTTGAGAAGGGGATAGGGGGGAGGAAATCTCAAGGGCTCAACTTCCTATACTGAAAGTGTGTTTGGTGAAACTGAGGGATGGGATTAAGAAAGGGGGTCTTTAGGGGAAGGGGAGGACCTGGAAGAATGGACGGGGCTAGAGGGAGAGGGTATTAAAAGAATCATTACTGAACTAGAAGGAAAATGATAATAAGGGGGCTTAGGAGGCATACCAGAAACTTAAGATTATTTAATCAAGTCATATAGTGCTTGACTAGAGAGTACCCCTTTGTCAATGTTCGGTGGACATTATTCATTTTTTCCTTCCACTGAGATGACCTTCACAAAGTCATACATTTTAATTTTAAACTTTTTTTTTCACATTCTGGCAGAGGGTTGTTTCATCAGTATGATTCTGGATCACTGAGAGTGAATGAGATCAATTTCATGGAATTTGTGGAACCTAAAAGGTAGTCTCCAGTAGTCTACCTTTTGGTGCTAAGTAATTCCATCATAAACCAGGTCAATGCTTCTCATGAAACCTTCTCTTACATCCACGTCGACCGTGATCTAGACCCACCTACGGTCTTTTTTAGAATCCTAGTTGGGTTCAAGTTTTACGAAAGAGCCCAGTTTGTTACCAATCGATTCTAACGCTTCCCTTAAACAAAAATATAGAGGCAAGCCGAGCAATATTTCCCACACCTTCATTATCGTCGTAGATTCCTTAAGGGGGTCGAATTCCATAGTCCAAGGTTTCAGGAACAGACCATACGGGTCCCAATACCAGATTTGTCTTTGAATTTCTTTGCAATCATCATCTAAGAGAAAAAATAAGGAGATCCTTATTCTGGACAAAATACATATATTCAGGATGTATCCAATTAAGGGTTTCCATTGGTTCTACATCCAACATGTTAGGGCCTTTTCTCCCGGAGATTTATCATTAAACCTTTGAACCACTGTCTTCCCCAAAAGTTGAGGGACGTTTCTTAGGGGAATGTCATCTCCTATGACAATTTTCAGAGAGCCCATTTTTTCCTTGATGTATAGGACTAGAAATTGTTGCGAAAAAGGAGGCTGAGACAGGTCTTCTTTGCAAGATACATCATTCTCTTCTTTCTTTTGTGGATCAACAAAAGTAAAATCATTTCCTTTGGGAGGAGAATATAAAGGTTTGAGAGGGGATAATGGTTGGTTGTTGGAGGAGGGAGGTCAAGAGGTCAAAGAGACTTCATACGAAAGGAGGGGGGAAGCATGCTCAAGACAGATCAAGCCCTCATCTTTCATTGAACGCAGGATCATGCAAGGAGTCGATCAAGAGTTTTGGATTAATTCCAAGAATTCACCATGGGACACCAAGGTAGAGGAACCTGGGGTGAGTTCTCATAGTCCATGTCCTCCGATTCGAAAGCCTCCAGGTGTCCCGACTTGTGTGGAAGGCATGTGAGCATCACCTCGGAGATGTCATAGTATGTCGACACATGGGACCTGAAACAGGAAAGGGGTGCCAGAAAGGGGAATGTAGGAAGTAGTATAGGGGACATGAAAAAGGGTATGGGAGAGAGATTGGGGAGCAGGAAAGCATAGGCTTGTGGTCCCCGCCCATGGTTCTAGGTCGCAATGAGCATAACGTAGAGGGATAAACCACATAGCCTCTTTTATCATCGTGCATCACATTCAACTGTGAATGTTTTAACAAAATCAGGTGTTACCAATACTATTATATAATACAAGGAATCCTTTAGGATTAATAATTTTAAGGTAGGCTCTTACTTCCATACAAATTATTTTTTCTTCAAGCGATATTTGAGTGGGCCTGCAATGTGTACATATTTCTTAAACAATTTATGATAATATCCTATATGACCCAAAAATCCTTTAATAATCTTAATGTTCTTAGGAATAAGCCATTTTGTAATAGCTCTAATATTTTGAGGTTCCACCTTAACCCCTCCCCTTGAAACAATGACCCAAATAATTTATTTCTTGTCTCCCAAAAGAACATTTGCATATTTTGACATACAATTAATTATTATCGAGAATTTGTAGGACTTTATCCACATGTTTAATGTGGTCTACGCATGATTTTATATAGATAAGTATACCATCAAAGGAAACCAACAAAAACTTTCTCTGTTGGGGTTGAAAAAAAAATTCATAAGGATTTGAAAATGTAACATCACCAGTTTTAATCCCCGTGAATTATAATTTAATTATATAAATTTGAATTAGGTTGGTGAGCCGATATGTTGGGAGTGAAAATCCCATATTGATTAATATGTCAGAGCGGAAAAAATATGTATTATGTACTTTAAAATGATTAATAACATAATAATCGTTGGATTCGATATGAGATGGGTGATAATGATGGGGGGGCTATGATTCCACAAGAGAGGGGTATAATGGGGGTTTGATTCATGGTTATTAATCCAAAGCCACATTTCTAATTTTTATTATCATTGTGTATAAACCTTTTATTTGTTTTTTAGTGTTCCAAATTCCAATAATTGAATTCATGTAAGAGAGTGGGTGTGAGAAGTCACATACCAGAGTTATTGCTAGCATGTAGATGAAGTAAAATCATCTTTGGGAAGAGTAGAGTAAAGAAAGTAACGAAGAAGAAGGAAATTCATATGGGAAAGGAATACAATTTTTATAGGAAGTTTTTGGGTAGCAAGAGAGGCATTAAGTGATAGGAAGATCACCAACCATACTATGCTTGAAGGAAGTTGTTATTGGGCTATGTTTATGTTGGAAATGTTGTCTATGTGTCTATAAAAATGGGATGTAATCATCAAATTCATTTCTTGTTGAGGAAGTGGCTCAAGATCCTTTTAAATCCTATTATGAGCACTCCTAGAGAAGATGCGAGTTCCTGGAGTCCCCATATGAGATATTCCTAGCCAGCCGAGAGCACTAGAAGCCCTGATAAATGAATAATACATCCTGAGGGACTGTGAGTAGTGAAGGGGATACATTCCTTGGGTTGTACATGTTGTGGGGAAGAGATATGGACGATTTGAATGATTTATGGAGTAGAACCTAGGTTTTGGGTTGTTGTGTGTGGAGAGTGGACAACCAAGAGGTTTGAATCTCCTTGTGGGTTCATAGCCTCAACTAGGTTTGGCCCATTGTTGAGAGAAAATCAATAGCAACACCTATGGCTAGGAGGTTCACCCTTTGTACATAGCCATTTGGATGTTATATACACAGATAAGTCTTATGTTATGCTTAATATATTATTCAACTGTGTAAATGGTTTTACATGAATGTTGTGCATTTTTTTTTCTTAAACAGTTTCATTCATGATTTTTATAAATTGTGTTCGATGCATGTTTAATTATGGGCCTGCTTCCCATTGGGTTATTCTATATGTATGGGGTATTTTTAAATTTTATTTTTGTCGTAGCAGTCCTCAGCTTGGAGGTTGTGTACATTACAAAAACGTAGAAGGAGAATTAGTTAACAAAAAATGCATGACTAAGAACTCATAGTGCCCTCCATGTATTATAAAGGCTATTTTGGGAATGTATTCTTTTCTTAATCTAATTTGGTGGTATCGTAATTTAAGATCCAACTTTTAAAAATAAGCCACTCCTTGAAACTAATCAATATTTGGAATAGGGAACTTATCCATGATGGTGATTTTTTTTATATCTCTATAATCATGACACGTCCTCCAATAATTATTTTCATTACTCACATAACTATTAGAGATTAAAATTAAATCCTTCTTGGTTGAATAACACATGAATTCAACATGTCTTCTAACATTTTCTCAATCTCCCCCTTTTTTTAATGGAAATATATATAAGTATTTTTATTAGGAGGAGACATTCTAGGTATTAGTTTAGTTTTATGTTCATGATCTCTATATGGAGGTAGCCATGTAGGAATTTCTTGGAAAACCCTATGGTTCTTTTCCAAGGTGTACTTTAATTCCTTTGGAATATTTTCATCTTCCTTCTTTACTTCCATATAATAAAGTCTAACCACAACTCCCCTACTTCCTTTTTTTAGGAGATTTTCATTTCTATGAGTGATGATGACCTAATAAGGTGTGTATTTTAACACTTTGAGTTCATATTGAGTTCCTTCCTATTCAACTGTCATGAATATTTCCTTATAGTTTGTAGAAAATGTACCTAATGTTCTCAACCATGGAATACACATAACCACATCTACTCCTCCAATGTGAATAGAATACATTTGTATTTCTAAGTTATATTCTCCCATACTAAGTTTAATGTTGTGGAATTTTCCTACACAATCAATACTCCCCCCATTAGCAGCCAAAACTTGGAAATTTGTCACTAGATACACAAAACAATTGACACTCTATGCTAATATTTTATCAATCAAGTTATGGATATTACCTGAGTCAATAAGCACCATGAAAATTTTCTTCTTAATGTATACTACAATATTAAGGGTTTGAGGTTCTAACAAACCTACCAATGCATGAACATATATTTCACGCTTGTCGATGTTGTGTAAAATTTATACATATTTTTCTTGCTCTTTTAAATTCATAAGTTCTTCCTCATCCATTTGTATAGATGAATCCATTTTCTCTTCATAATTATTCTCCAATGTGAACATTTTTTTCTTGACATTTATGCCCTTTTGACCATTTTATATTACAACCAAAGCATAGTCCCTCTTTTCTTCTTTTATCCATTACTTTTTGTGATATTTTATTAGGTTGAGGTAGGTTTTCCCTATAATCCCCAAATAGATCTCTTATTCTTGCATATGTTCCAGTGGTAGAATTTTGTGTAGCCATATTTTTTTCTTAAATGTGATGAGAAAAATGCATAGCCTCCATAATAGTTTTAGGATGTTTTAAGAAAATCTCATGTTTAATGTCTTGTTTTAATCCACCCATGTAAGCTTCCAATAGATGTTCATCACTTATGTTATCCACTCTTCTATACAACACTTGAAATTATGAATTATAATATTCAGTATCACCTAAGTGATTTATTGTTATCAATTGACTAAAGTAGTCTTGTTCCCAAAATTTTCCACATTATGTTTCAAATTTGTTGATACATGTTCCCTTGGTTAAAAAATGAATTTCCCATGTGACCCCTTATAACACTTAATCATGCATATGTAAGGGTTGATTCCTTATCAAATATCCTAGTCACCCGAAACTCACATTGTGCATATGTTAAGTCCATGTCAATGTGGGGAAACCCCTCAAGAAACTTGCAGTGGTCCCGGTATTCCCACAACCCATTGTTGGCATAGGGGAAAACCCAGGGTTCAACGCTACAACAATGCACAAACAAAACCCTAACTATCGGCCCTTTCGACAACACTTGGGAAGTAGATGAAGTCTCACCTGAGGTAGAGGCAGGGGTGGTTATAGGACTGAAGTGTTTGCAACCTCAGTTGGGACACAAATATGTGATTATAACACTTTAATAAAGTACTTAGCACCTTCAGTTCCTTAATATACAATCGTTATCTACTTCGCTGATAAAATAGAGCCTCAAATTATTCACATTAACCTACTGTATCCAAGAACTTAGCATAGGTAAAAAGATCAGATTAAGCACTAAGAAAAACCATATAGATAATATCTAGCATTCCCACATATAATAAGCACAAAGCAAGTAGATGTATCCAACTACATGAAAGCACTTAGAAAAATAAGACATAAACTCATTAAGACAAGCATAAAGCATCATAACAGAGGATTTACGTGGTTCACCCTTCTCTGGGGGCTACGTCCACCAACTCTTCTTATTTATAGTCTTCGGTCAATCGGTTATAAGCACAGAGCCTCAAAACCATTACTCTACATAAGATAGAAGATCTGCGCAGCTCGCTAGATCTCTCTTCCTTGCGTTACAGCACTAAGCCTCCTATCGTATCGCACAGGGACTTGCACTCAGCTCTACAAGTATTACACATAATGCACAAAGACTTGATCACACAGATCCAACTCTTGGCACTTAGATCCACCACTTCTCTATATGGCCTAGACATCTATATATACATAAAAAATAGGCCTAAACATGGGTAAACCCATGGTCCAACATCCCCTTCCCGTAAAGGGAGTCGAGATCTTATGATCTCCGCTTCATCTTATGCTCCTCCTTCGACAGGCTATCAAAGTTCCACAATAGGTCATCATGACCAAGAAATTCCCAAAACTTGGTCAAGGGCCAACATGCCTCCAACACTCACCTGTGACTCATCCCAAGTCACTCTAGCCTGAGCAATTCTACCTCGAACGCCTTGAGCTTGGCTCGAGCTGCTTTGACTTGCTGCTTTGTTGTGGCATCTTATTCAGTGAACTCTTGGATCACTGCATCATTCAATGGTCCTTCTAGGTGTTGTTCTGCTATGAGGACAACATCATCTAGCTCTATTCCTTGGCTCGTGACCTCTGTAAACAACAAACATGCCTTATCGTGCGCAATTTGAAGTCGTTGAGTGACTTCCATCACTTTTCTTTGAAGCATATGGATCTGCTGCTGAGTTGTACGTTGTTTGTTAGACCTCTTCATTCTGTCTATAGTTGACAGGGACTTTAGCTGTGCTTGTAGTGTATCTGTGTGCTACTTCACTTCTTGGAGGGTTGACTCCAATGCCTATAACTCAGGATTCTTAGTGAGGTTTTCATATGTTTGAGCGCTCCGGTTACTCATCTTCTTGCACTCTAAGGCAAGAGATTTTAATCTATCAATTGCACTGCAGGTAGTGGCTTCCCTTTGGTATTGTACATCTTGAGGGGTCTCGGGCACAGTGCAGAGCTCCAAGTCTGCTATGCACTATTGGAGTTGTTGGATTACGTCTTTGAGTTGTGCCACCTATTGTGGAACTCATTCTTTGTCCTTTACTTCAATGACTATAATAGATCGAAGTGCTCTGTGAACCATTTCCTTGAAGTCGAGTTGCTCTATGAGCAACTGTTCCTTTTCTTTATGCAACTATGATTTTTCTTCATTGAACCTCTCTTGGAGAGTAATCTTCTCATGTTCGGTAGTACTTCATTGCTCTAGAAGGTCTTCCTATGCTTGCACCAAAGCCTGGGTGGCTTGTGATGTATCCTATTATTCTCGTCGAAGATGAGCTTCGAATGTATTAGCGATCCGGTGGAGTTAAGCTAGCTCATCTCCTATTTATGGTGTTCCTGTTGATAGAGGTGCAGTAGAAACTGCACGGCTGGACTGTAGTGCATGCTCCACTTCTTGAAGTTCAACCTTGATCCAAATGAACACCTCCTCCTACTTATATTCTTGCTTCTCTGCTATCTCTAGTGAGGCATCGTTCAGTGTTACGACGATGAAGTCAAAGTCGTCTAAGGTGAGGGTGGTCTTAAACTTAGTCCTGGTTGCTTTCAATTTCTTCTGTGAGGAAGGTTTTGGAAGGGAAACCTTCCTTTTCTTCGAGGGGTCCTCCTTGTCTCTAGGCGATGTAACCTCACATTTCTTTTGTTCAACTTTTGCGCCATCTATCTCTTCATCATCACCTCCTTTCTCAGGTGAGATAGAAGGAGTCTTCACCAAGGTACTGTGGACATCTTGGGATTCTTCATTTTTCTTGGTCTGGCTCGGTCCAGGTGTATCGTGAGATGCTTTTGGACTCTCGATATCAGATAGCTTTGCGGGGCTTGCTGGGATGAGGAAGTTTGCTAACCATTCCTTAGTAATCTCTTCTAAGTCTTCCCCCATTAGCTTGTAGTATGACTGCAGCTTTTGTTTATGCTCATCAACGCGTTATGTGATATAGATGAAATGGCAGTCCACGATGAATTTGATCAAGGGTCTAAACCTGTGGATTGTGTTCGGGGTTATACAAGGCTTGTAATGGATAGTGGTCTTCAACTGGGTGTAATAAGAGTGGAAGAATACATTTGATTGCCAATGCTTGTTCATGTCGCTGGAGTAGCACAACGTACTGAACTTTGCGACCAGTGGTTCAAAGGGCTCGATGTCTGGGAAGGTCGCACCTTTTGACATCTCCCATGCAATGAACGCGATTAAGATGAGAATCCAACTGAAGTGGAACTCATATCCTTGATCTTTCACTTCCTTGCAGTCTAGTTCTAACTGGTTTGCTAAGTAATTTGCCAAATTCATGTGTAGGCCTTGCGAGGTCGACAACAAATCCAGTTATTTGGGTGGGCCAATTATTGCAAACTAATTTCCTTGTGATCAGTTGATAGGCTAGGCACACTGGGCCACTCTAGATAGAGGATACCTTGTAGCTTCATGTGCCCTTCTCTACATCTTCGTAAGTATCCTTTATCCTCTGGGCGAGAGTGCGATCCACGGTCTTTCTGGGGTAAAAATCCTGTGGGTTTCGGCCTTGCATGCTTAGTATTGTGATCTGATTGATCATTTTTGGATCCACTGTGATGCGACAGTTCAATAAAAAATAACCTCCATGATAGAAATACAACAATAATTTGACCCATGCTTTCACCTCCTGGTGTCGCCCGAAGTGTTGAATCTTCATAACATTCAGTAGGGTGGACTGTGCGAGGTTCTGGTTCCATGACTGAGGGGTAATATTTGAGTTCTTTCCTTTTGTTGTCGTCAGATACTTGTTGCGGGGCAGGCATGCTATAAACCTTCCTGTCGCCAAGGTTGAATTCACTAAACTTCAATGCTGCAAGCTTATCCTAGTCATCACGAACTGTGCGCACCTCTTTTGGAAGGAACACAATGACCAAAGTGTATTCAAATTCTCGGGGCACATTGTCACGATTGATTGTGCTGCTCAGAGGTGGTAGATAGGTGGGTAAAATGCTCAGAATCAGCTTGGCATTCACGATATCGTCTCTATGCTTTGTTCGTTTCTCATTACCTGGTCGGGATGGTCCAAATCGAGTAGTGGATGGAGAGGCCTGCAGTCCTCTCGTCGAAGATGCTTGTACACCTGTAGACACTCCTCTCTCCAACATGACTCTTTATGTCATCAATTCGAGGAGAAATTTTGTTACTGATTCTTTAACTGTGGTGAGCTCGTCGGACATATGTGCTCCAGATTAAAATTATCGAGGTCATGATGGACTTAGACACTGCATTGGAATAATAGCAAGGGTGCAATGATCACTGTATGCAATTCATTTAGTCTTTGGACTTCAAATTCTCAGTTAGAAAAAGTGTTCTCCATGCATGGCACGACGGGATAAGTAGGAAACTTGGCAACAATTTGCGTGCAACGGTTATGAACCCCTATTAATTTTTTTTCGATCTATTATGGCATGTTCCAATGGTTTGATGATGGACCTTGATTTATTTTCTATCCGTTCAAAGCAAAAGTCGAACGGATATATCAGCCCCAACGACTATATTGCTTTGTCATGGCGAAGTGCCATGTGTCGTTGTTCTGATATCCCGACGAAGCTCAAATTCTGCAAATTTTCTTTCTACGAAGTTCCCCCTGGAATCTTCTGTAACTTTTCAATCTTATCCCTCTTCTTTCTTAGATTTCTAGCCTTCTTTCCAGTGAGCTTCGTCTCGATAGTCTCCTTTCCATTTTGATTCTTATCACCTTTTAACATAGTCATTGCGCACTGTTGAGATTCTTTCCTAGGATTTAGGGGTAATACCTCTTCTTTATTTGGAGTAAGTACTTCAGTCTTCTATGGGTCTCCTAAGGTTATTGTAGCTTCGACATCAATGTTTCTAGTGACAACTATCTTTGATCTATTCTCCTATTCTTCAATCAATTGTGCGATCCTTCTAGCCATGAAATCTTTTAAGTCTTGTTTCTTCTGCTCCGAGGCTTCTTGTTCTTCCTTTAGTCTGGCTTGAACTCTATCAATCCAAGGTTTCCCTAGTAACATGGTAAACGGGGAGTTGTATTCAATAAATTTAATAATCTCAAAATATTCTTCTGTCGAAGTTTCATTGACGGTCATAGGTATCTGAGTGAGCCTTCCATAGAGGTTTACCAATTTTCCTCTGAATAACCCTATTCCTCCTAATGAATGAATCATAACAAGCCTCTCTATAGCTTCCCAAGTTCTCTCTGGCATAAAATTCACCTGTGTTTCCTCATCCAGAACAAAGTCAATGTCAAGGTTGCCTATTCTTTCTTTGGTGCATTCCTTCGCTTTGAAGATCTCTAATAATCTAACATGTCAGTGGTTATTCAGGGTTTCTTTCATCTGTAGCAATGCTTTCTCTGATTTTTCCTGGGGTTCTTCTATAGCCCCTGGATTTTCCTTAGGGTTTTCTTGATTCATATTCATTCCTTCAAGCTTAGCGATCATTCTAGGGAAATCCAACACTTCGTGGTCTAGAGCCTTACAACAAAGACAACTAGGTCTTCTTCCAGGGCATTCCTTAGCCACATGTCCCGGTCTTCTGCAACTGTAATAGAGGGTGAATCCTCTCTTTCTTTTAAATGATCCCCAACCTATTCTATACTACGCACTAGGATCATAGGAGCTAACATGCAACAAATTCTTTCTAGGATCCTACATCCATTTGTTAGTCCAAACATCTTTTCTATGCATAGGTATAACATATCTTTCATTATTATTATCAAAACTATTCATATCAAACCTTCTTTCATCTATTAGTGCCCTAGTTTTTAAGCTAGGACAAAATCTATCACTTATACCTATATCCATACTCTAGAAACGAAAAATTTCACTTATCTTACTTTACAGAGAACAAAGCTTTTAGATCTAAAGCTTTGTAACTATTCTTACCTTTATTAGATCACAGAGATTACAGATCTTTCCTCTCTTCTTCAGATCAGACTTCTTCTCTTGAGATTTGACCTTCCTTTCTATAGATCAGACTTCTTTACTTCAGATCTGACCTTCCTATTGGCACAAAGCTTCACAGGTCAAGTAAAATTCTACGCACTAGGGAAAAAGATATACACACAAAGATTTCACACTTTCAGATTGAATCTTTGCATAAAGTTTATTCTTCCTTAGTTCCCAACAATCATAGTTTCAGGTCCCAACAATGGAACCATTTGTTGGCATAGGGGAAGACCCAGGGTTCAACGCTACAACAATGCACTAAAAAAACCCTAACTACCTACCCTTTCGGCAACACCTGCGAAGAAGATGAAGTCTCACCCAAGGTAGAGGCAGGGGTGGTTGCAGGAATCAAGTGTCTGCAACCTTAGTTAGGACATAGATCTGTGATTATAACACTTTAATAAATTACTTGGCTCCTTTAGTTACCTAATATACAATCGTTATCTACTTCACTGATAAAATAGAGCCACACAGTATTCACATTAACCTATTGTATCCAAGCACTTAGCATAGGTAAACAGATCAAATTAATCACTAAGCACAACCATGTAGATCAAATCTAGAATTACCACATATAATAATCACAAAGAAAGTAGATCTATCCAAATACATCAAAGCACTTAGAAAAAGAAGACATAAACTCATTAAGACAAGCACAAAGCATCATAAAACAAGATTTATGTGTTTCACCCCTCTCCTGGGGCTACGTCCACCAACTCTTCTTCTTTATAGTCTATGTTCAATCAGTTACAAGAAAAGAGCCTCAAAACCCTTACTCCACACATGACATAATATTTGCGTAGCTTGCTAGATCCCTCTTCCTTGCATTACAACACTAAGCCTCCTATCATATCGTATAGGGACTTCCACTCATCTCTACAAGTCTTACACAGAATGCACAAAGCCTTGATCACATAGATCCAACTCTTGGAACTTAGCCTACATCACATAGATATATCACCCATTACTTCTCTATATGGCCTAGACATCTATATATAGATACAAAATAGGACTAAATATGGGTAAACCCATGGACCAGCATCCCATTCTCGTTACATATTCCCAAAAACCCAAAAAGGGGGCCAAGATCCCATGATATCTGCTTCGTCTTGTGCTCCTCCTTCGATAGGCTGTCGAAGTTCCAAAATAGGTCATCATGTCCAAGAAATTCCCAAAACTTGGTCAAGGGCCAACACCCATGTTTTCTCATACATCCTCACAACCTACATTTTTGCATACATTCCCACAACCCACATTTTCATACTTAGAATATTTTCTAATTTCCTCAAGGTTTATGCGAGAAGGTGACACCCAACACTCCTCCTTTAGAAACTCTCCTCCTACATCCCACACTTGACATGATACTATTTATGCTTGTGCTCGCATTCCACATGGCCCCACATCACATTCCATGCATGACATGTTTTTTTGTTTCAAGGTAATTTTAGCATATCCATCACACATTTCTCACATAGCAACATTTGTTTGTTTTAATTAATGAGGATTAATTATCGTACATTTCCCCTCAGGTATTGTGTAGAAAAATGATAGCTACCATTTGATGAGCGACATGCACTAAGTGTACGAGGGGGAAAACTTGAACGATAGATTGAACCATAATTTATGATTAGAAGGGAACTTATCGAATGGAAAATATGATTTATACATATAATCCTCACACTTACCTTAGCATATTTAAAGTGGAAAAGATGGTGAAAAAGAAAATGTGAGAACCTTTCTGTAGAGATACAATTAATTCATTGGCCCAAGAAATTAGGGAATTTAAATGGGATATTGTGTATAAGTGGTATTCTAATCTTTCTCCTGATGAAAAACTTAGAAACTAGGTGTAGACTTTGGGGATAGCTAACGAAGGTTTTGTACTTGAAGTGTTTGATTCTAGTGAACTGGTAGCATGGCGCACCCATATATTTGATTCTAAGCATCATTGATTGAGGTAAAGAAGAGTGGAAGAACTCCTATCCTTTTGATTCCTAATACATTTAGAAGGATGTTGCAAATTTCATAACTAAACAAGGTCCTCAAGATTTCTAAGGTACACACCTTCTTAGATGCTTAGGGTGGTGGATAAAATATACTCATGGAGTTGTTGTTCCAACCTCCTATCAAACCCTCGACCCTAGTGTGATTAATATATGCATTTTGTCTCATCCATATAAATATATTTTATGGATTTTTTCATGACTAGTCAACCAATAGTTAATGAATTACATTCCTAGTTAATTTTTATATTTCCTCCACTACTCAGTATGAGTAGGGTTCATTTTTTATTAGGCCCAAATCATTTCAAATGATATTTCCCATCAATTTTAAAATTACATTCAAAGTAATAGGTTCTACATGACCTCTTACTTGGATCTTTCTTTGATTTATTGTAATACAATCGAGGGCATTCCCCCAAGGGGTACTATTGATTTTGATGAAGGTCTTTCTCAATTTCGGAACCCTACATTATGGAAGCATAAGGAACTGTTTAAATTTTACCAAATCAAATATTTTCAAGGAATGCATAAGTACACTTATCATAACTGAACCCGCTAGGGTGACAAGAGTAGCCATGGAATTTCTCACGGGGAACAAAATATATGCGTCAGAGGAAACATTTACATACATAAGGTTGTTTGGTTATGAAGGGAAGCCCCTTCTTCTTCCTCATTTTTTCTGTGATAGTTTCTTTGTTTATGAGTTGTGTAAAATATATGACATGGTCCTTGTTCTTGGACAATAAGAGGAAATAAAAATGTATTCCTATGCCATTCAATATTGTCGATATCATTGTAAGGATTTCATCAAATCTAACCAATATGTTAGGGTTGTTTGAACCTTTTAACATGAAATATGTTGAATCCATAGTGGTTTTTATCTTGAATAATTTTTCACCAATAATATGGTTTCTATGGGCTACACCTCAGTTTTTGATTGGGTGGAATAAACTATAGAAGGAGGTGATTATAATGAGGATTCTCACGTCAAATCCAAGGTTGTGTCCACCCTAAGAAAAACTACTCCTAAAAAGAAGGAACAAACTTCCCTTGATGATTCACATACATGGGAAAGTTCAAATGTAGGTCCAATAGATGTCCCTCTCCTTTAGGAGAACAAGCAAATGAAGCATAAATAAAGGGGCATATCCACAACTAGTGCTAAATATGGTTTAGTTCATAACCCCCATAAGAGTTCCTCTTTTGGCCATAAGAATTAGGAAATTAATGTTGTTGGAAGAGAGAGTAATGAGGGATGTGTTGGTGATGGAGCTGGTGGGGACCCCCATTGATATCAGTTGGAGATGACACATTTTGTTATTCTTATTCCCAAGAGGAATAGAAACCCAGATGGAGGTAATTTGTGAGACCTCGATGGTCTGGAAATGAAGGAAATAAACATGGAAGTCGATGGAATCAATGATATGCTTGCATGGACCACAGTACAAAAAGAATAAAGTGAGTTGATAGAAGAGGAGTTGGCTTGATAGGGGAAATTTAACATATTTTGAAGAAGAGTCTATGAATATTCACCATGCCAAGTATGATAAGTAGTCCAAGAAATTACAGATTGAAAGGGTCAACCTAACAGATAAAAGAGTAACATGGAAATGGAGTTTTGAAATTGAAGTCAAGGGTTTGATCCCTTATGGGTCAAGTTTCATTAGGCGACTATTGAGGAATTATCCCACTGGATAACAGAAAAGGAATTAGATAATTCTAGATTGAAAAATGGATGAAGGATCTTGAAGTTTTCCTTACCCCAAAGTCGTTATTTTTTGAGACATTATCTATAAGAGTCTTTAATGATTTCCCTAAATAAGTGACTAGAAAAATTTGTAAGGTCACCAAGGATACTAAGATATTGATGGGTGTTAGGAATATTTCACTAAAAATGTCAACATAAGGCTCAGGATAATCATGGAAGCTCTGGATATTTCCATACAAGTATGTGTCATGACAGGGAGAGTTTATTCACTTCAATTATTCTTGCAAAAGGATTTTCAAACTTATGCGAATTTTTATAAAAAAATTGTAACTACTTTCATTGCAAGGATATAAGTATGGACAAGATTACGAAGAAGAAATAGGATCTCCCCTCTAAAAATAGGTTAAATAAAATACAATATGGTTGGCTTGGAAGAATTGATAACCTTCGGCAATTAAGCACCACCTGTGATGCTCTTGAAGAAAGGAGGAGTTCATTGTTTCTATGGGTAATGGATATTGTCAAGAAGAACAAAGGCCCATCCATGATAATGGATTCCATGTTGATAACAAGAGATCAAAGGTAGGTTGATCTAGGTATATTAAGAGTTTCATGGGGACCAGAGTTCTATGAACTCATGAATTTTCTATAGGACGATATCCAATGTTGGCTAGTCAGTTTCATGAATTAGAATGAAAACCAACCATATGTGGAATAATAGTAGTGTGACATGTTGAAGGATATCGAAGATGAATTTTTTAGGTCAGAGTGAAACAATATATAACCATAGTTTTGTTATGCAAATATATTCAATAATTGATAAAAGGTGTATTGGAAGTGATAGCTAACCACCTTGATCTTGAATATTCAAGAAATAGTTATGATAATTCAGATTGAAAATAATGTTTCACATTTACGGAGAAAGAAAAGAAAGAAAAAATGGACCACCCGACCCAACTTCCAATTTTGTGATTATAAGTCTTTTTGAAGAAATCCCCTCTATTTTCTTCTTTCTCAATTCACTAATCATATAATCATGTCATTCAAATGTTATAGTTTGTGTACAATATTGATTTCTAATTGGTTACTTTTTTTCTTTTAGGTTACCTTTGCTCAATATATGTTCCATGCGATCCCCATCCCCATCCAAATTCATTAGGATGAACACATTTCTTATTTTTTGTTTAAGTATCATGAGTATTATGTTTGTCTATTTGGAATACATTTTATTTGATCTTGAACAATCAATTTTAATTATTATTTTAAACCCACAGAGAGCTATTTTAGAGCTCATGATTTTTTTGGTTTCAAACTTTTATGTGATCATGAAATATCAAGAATGAGTTTACTTTACATTTTTATGGTATGAATATCACAAATATCATTTAAATGTCTTTGAGAAGGACCATCTTTGCTACTCTATGATTTTGTCTGTATGGCTTCAAATTTTCTACTTTTTCTTGCTACGATGTGGGAAATGGTTATGGTGGAATGAGAGTGATTTTTTTTTCCTTATTTATGGTTGAAAATTTTTCCTTTAATATTTTCCTTTCCTATTCCACTTGTGATATTAATTGATGTTTATGAATGAAAAATACAAATGCTTAGAAATCTTGATAAAATTGTTATCTGAGTGAGAAACAAAGGAGTGCCACTTCTATTAAAACTAAGAGGGAATATCTAATTACTATGAGAATTCCCTATGAAGTTATCTCTTGTCCTTGATAGGAAAAGAGATCAACATAAGTATCTTTTAAATAAACTCCAAGATAATTATAAGAACAAGGATTCCTTTTAACCACCTATTGATACCTTTGATAGGGTTTTGTCTAAAAGTACAAGGTTGGTAATGAAATCCTTTGCTTATAATCCATAATATTATGTAATTCAAAATATTTCTCTATTTGGTTCACCCATGTGAAAACTTATGTTCCATAAAAATTCTTTAATTCAACCTTGGGAACGTTGACACCCTTAGGAACCCATCCATAATTAACTCCACTATTAGAGTTAAATCCACCTAAAAAATTCTTACTACCAGAAGGATGTTTACATGAATACTACCTTTATTTTCATGAGTCTCTTCAATTACAATGTAACTTTTAGGAAGCCGCCCATATAAGTTTTGTATGATATTAGACACAAACTTTTGTTCCATATGTTCCATCTTTTCATCCATCTTATTTTCCATATGTTCTCAATTTTCATTGATCTTATTTTTTATTTTCTCCATATTCTTTTCCATGTGTTCCCTATTTACATCCGTCTTATTTTCCATTCGTTCCGTCGTATTTTCCATATGTTCCTTATTTTCATTCATATTATTTTCCATATGATGTATTTTTCTTTGCGTGTTAACCACATCATTAGTTTTTATTGACCTACACTCAATCCATTAAGTTTGTCCCCCAATTTTTATAGTTGGTTATGTATCTCTTCATTTTCTTCATGAGTCCTAGATGATATTTCTAGAGGTTTAATTAGTGACATAATTTGTTGAACACACTTATAAATCTATGATAAAAACAATAATACTCCTCTTTTTTCTCCTTATCACAAATTTTGAATCAACAAAAATAGATCTTCCAATCAAAAGCTATGCCAATTGTAAGTTATGTACCTTTAAAACCCTAATTTTGATGTTGTCTTTTTGGCTGACCTTTGTCCTGATGTATATATGAAATTTAGGCCCTTCTGAGTCTAGAAATGTTTCCTATAGTAATATTCTATTGTTTCTCTGCAATTCCATAGGTCTAACCAAAATTTGATGTGCCAAGTGAAATTTATGGTAACTTTCCCAAAACTTGATGATTATTTGACCTTTCTGGAGATTGAACTTGTATGGAATGCCACATGTCCAATATTTTAGACGTGCTTCTGAAATGTTTACGTAAAATAATATGATTTTTTGTCTTTCCAAAATAACTAGTAAAACTCAATTTGAACTTCCCAAGATTTACATATGGTACTTCTACCAAGAATACCTATTAGAGGCTAGTTTTAGGATTAGTCAAATAACCCTACTTTACACAACTTGTATTTCTGAAGTTATAGCATCTCAAAAATCAAAATTTCTACCAAAACTACTTTGATATATTTCGTTAGACTCTAGGAAATTTTAAAGTCTGAAACTTTACCAAAAACATTTTATAGCGAAAATTTCAAGATGACTCATTTGAAGCTAATTTCAAGACTAGTAAAAAGCCCTAAATTCCACAGGCTATATATTAACCAGTATAATGATACCTAGATTGGAATTTTTACCACAAGTACTTTTCTATTTATCCTCATGATATTGAAATTTTCATAGTATGAAACTTCACCCAAAACAGGTTATAGAGAAAATACCAAGATGGCTCATTGAAGGAGAAAAACCCTAGGATCATAAGCTCTCAAACAAAATTTTATGAACCAAACTCCAAAATGGCCAATGAATAATAATACATTTTGATGGGGAAACATCCTTTTTCAATATATCCAATTCACAAGTCAATATTTCTATACAAATGAATCTCCTTTATTATAATAAGAGATAAAGTGAGCATGATGTAACCAAACACTAAGATAACCTAACCATAATTAATAAAATAATATTAAATGGTTGTTAGGGCCTTAAAAATTTATTTTTGAAAATCCCCATACAATAATTTGAATTAAACGTCCATCTAGTGAACCTCCCATTTGCATGATGTCGCAATTGCCATAACAGGGTAAATGGAGTTGATTTTGGTTACGGGGGGAAATGTTTTAGTATATTCAATTCCTTCTACTTGGAAAATTCATTTGGTGACTGTTAATCATGCCTTATGTCTATCAATACTTATGTATACTACAAACTTGTTTCTACACAACCATTTACATTTGACAAATTTCATCCTATCAAAATAGGACAATATATCAAGTATCATTTGTCATTAAGGAAAAATATTCTTCATTACTTGTTGCATCCCAACTTAGATGGCCAAAAGCTTATACAAATATTTCTAGATCATGAGTATGTGAATATTGATCCAAAGGAGAGGATGATAAATGAAACTATGAATGTGTATGGTGTTGATATTTAGGACCATTGAAATTATCACCACCCACATTTCATGTTGTATGGATCCATATAGAAAATTGTGATGTTGATTCTAGTTCATATTCAATGAACTTAACTGGAGGAAGGTGAACAAGTAGAGATGGATTTTCATCATCACTATCATCATTTTAAGATTAAAAAATAGGATAAGGGGACTAGTATAAAATTTGGAAATAAAATATGACACATTCATTGAAGATGGCTTATAGGTTGAAGATGGCATGAGTGTTGAACTAGGAACATAGAGTGAGATACCTTCATCAAAATTGACATATCACATAACAAAAATTTCCATTGAATTATGTTTAATATCTCTATAACCTTTTACATGTTTCAAATATCCAACAAAAATGAACCTCTCACTCTTAGGCGATAATGCTTTCAATTTCTCCTCAAGAATGTGAGTCAATGCTTTAATACCAAACACATGAAAGTGCCTTACAACTAGTTTAATGTTTCTCCATGCTTCTTCTAGTGTAATATATTTTAAATAATTTTTAGTAGGGTGATTAACTATGTGTTTTTCAGGATTAATGGATTCCACCCAAAAATAAGGACTTAACCCCTTAGATTGGATCATATAAGTTTTCATTTATTTTAATGTGTGATATTGTTTCTCTTTGTAAGATAATTTTTTGTGGTGTGTATGGAACAATATCTTTCATCGGTATGCCCTATGTAGTGAAGTAAGTTGTAAATTTTTTGTTAACATACTCTCCCCCATTATCTATTCCTAAATTATAAAGTTGTTGTCTATATTGTTTTTCTACAATGTCCTTGTAGGCTAAAAATGTTTCAAAATCTTAACTCTTCATTTTTAAGAAATAGAACCATTTGCATTTGGAGAAGTCATCGATGAAGGTTGAGAATTAATTGAATATAGAGAAATAAATAGACGTAAGTGGACCACACAAATCATTATAAATAAGCTACAAGGGGGGTAGAGGCATGCCAAGAGACACATTTGTCAAAATTATCCCAATGATATTCTCCAAGAAAACGAATGAAAAAACACCATCTATGAAAAAACAAGAGGAAGACTAAGAACCATATTCTATTTACATAAATATTGTAATCAACAATAGTTTATATGACCAAACCACTGATGCCAAAGTTTTATTGTGTCATTTGATATTAGAAATAAAAAATGATGGAAGAGATGATGACCCAAACTTGTAAAATATCTATATCCTGGTAATATCATCAACAATTCTAATTGCTAATATATTCGTACCATCCTTTAAATCCTTGATTACAAGTTGGTGAGGTGAAAAATATATTGTTTTTCCTTCACCTAGATAAGTGATTTGATATACTAATAGAAGTCTACATGAAATACTTAGAACACATAATGCATCATTAAACTGGCCATCATCTAGCTAAATTGTTTTAAACCCTAGAACACTAAGAGATATATCATCATAAAAAAGTATTTGTTTGGTGTTACATTCATTAAGATCAGAAAATGTGGCTTTATCCTTAGCCATATGATAATATGTTTCATAATTAATAATCCACTCATTAGAAAAAAAAGAACTATATGTTGCATTGAAAGAAAAATGAAAACCATAGAGAACATGTCCATGAGAAGAAGAGTTAGAAGGATGATCAATATTGATGTTATTCTTATTCAGTGTTTCTTTAAAGTATTAGATCTACTTGAAACATTTAAAATCCATATGACCATCTCACTTATAAATGTTACAATGTCTCTAAGTCTTCTTTCCTTTTTATTTATCTCATTTATCATTAATGGGAGTAAGACCTAGTAGAGAGGATTTGGGATGCTTATTTTGTTTGTTGTTATGATGATATTGATTCTTTGTATGTTTGGGGCCTTTATTCTTTTGTCCTACAAAGGATTTATTAGATGTACACAGAATGTTGATAAATCCAAGGTGAAAGATATTATCTTTTTTTCTAATCAAAGAATAAAAAAATGCTTCAAAGAAGGGCATTTTATAAGTATATCGTTGATTAATAAGTTTTTATCTAATGGAGTGAAAAGTAGATACAAAAATAGAATAAGTATTTCCAAGCTCAAGAATAATAACATATATAAGT
>ML803957.1:195162-256911 GCA_009831015.1 Picea engelmannii | reverse complement strand
TAGATCAAATCTAGAATTACCACATATAATAATCACAAAGAAAGTAGATCTATCCAAATACATCAAAGCACTTAGAAAAAGAAGACATAAACTCATTAAGACAAGCACAAAGCATCATAAAACAAGATTTATGTGTTTCACCCCTCTCCTGGGGCTACGTCCACCAACTCTTCTTCTTTATAGTCTATGTTCAATCAGTTACAAGAAAAGAGCCTCAAAACCCTTACTCCACACATGACATAATATTTGCGTAGCTTGCTAGATCCCTCTTCCTTGCATTACAACACTAAGCCTCCTATCATATCGTATAGGGACTTCCACTCATCTCTACAAGTCTTACACAGAATGCACAAAGCCTTGATCACATAGATCCAACTCTTGGAACTTAGCCTACATCACATAGATATATCACCCATTACTTCTCTATATGGCCTAGACATCTATATATAGATACAAAATAGGACTAAATATGGGTAAACCCATGGACCAGCATCCCATTCTCGTTACATATTCCCAAAAACCCAAAAAGGGGGCCAAGATCCCATGATATCTGCTTCGTCTTGTGCTCCTCCTTCGATAGGCTGTCGAAGTTCCAAAATAGGTCATCATGTCCAAGAAATTCCCAAAACTTGGTCAAGGGCCAACACCCATGTTTTCTCATACATCCTCACAACCTACATTTTTGCATACATTCCCACAACCCACATTTTCATACTTAGAATATTTTCTAATTTCCTCAAGGTTTATGCGAGAAGGTGACACCCAACACTCCTCCTTTAGAAACTCTCCTCCTACATCCCACACTTGACATGATACTATTTATGCTTGTGCTCGCATTCCACATGGCCCCACATCACATTCCATGCATGACATGTTTTTTTGTTTCAAGGTAATTTTAGCATATCCATCACACATTTCTCACATAGCAACATTTGTTTGTTTTAATTAATGAGGATTAATTATCGTACATTTCCCCTCAGGTATTGTGTAGAAAAATGATAGCTACCATTTGATGAGCGACATGCACTAAGTGTACGAGGGGGAAAACTTGAACGATAGATTGAACCATAATTTATGATTAGAAGGGAACTTATCGAATGGAAAATATGATTTATACATATAATCCTCACACTTACCTTAGCATATTTAAAGTGGAAAAGATGGTGAAAAAGAAAATGTGAGAACCTTTCTGTAGAGATACAATTAATTCATTGGCCCAAGAAATTAGGGAATTTAAATGGGATATTGTGTATAAGTGGTATTCTAATCTTTCTCCTGATGAAAAACTTAGAAACTAGGTGTAGACTTTGGGGATAGCTAACGAAGGTTTTGTACTTGAAGTGTTTGATTCTAGTGAACTGGTAGCATGGCGCACCCATATATTTGATTCTAAGCATCATTGATTGAGGTAAAGAAGAGTGGAAGAACTCCTATCCTTTTGATTCCTAATACATTTAGAAGGATGTTGCAAATTTCATAACTAAACAAGGTCCTCAAGATTTCTAAGGTACACACCTTCTTAGATGCTTAGGGTGGTGGATAAAATATACTCATGGAGTTGTTGTTCCAACCTCCTATCAAACCCTCGACCCTAGTGTGATTAATATATGCATTTTGTCTCATCCATATAAATATATTTTATGGATTTTTTCATGACTAGTCAACCAATAGTTAATGAATTACATTCCTAGTTAATTTTTATATTTCCTCCACTACTCAGTATGAGTAGGGTTCATTTTTTATTAGGCCCAAATCATTTCAAATGATATTTCCCATCAATTTTAAAATTACATTCAAAGTAATAGGTTCTACATGACCTCTTACTTGGATCTTTCTTTGATTTATTGTAATACAATCGAGGGCATTCCCCCAAGGGGTACTATTGATTTTGATGAAGGTCTTTCTCAATTTCGGAACCCTACATTATGGAAGCATAAGGAACTGTTTAAATTTTACCAAATCAAATATTTTCAAGGAATGCATAAGTACACTTATCATAACTGAACCCGCTAGGGTGACAAGAGTAGCCATGGAATTTCTCACGGGGAACAAAATATATGCGTCAGAGGAAACATTTACATACATAAGGTTGTTTGGTTATGAAGGGAAGCCCCTTCTTCTTCCTCATTTTTTCTGTGATAGTTTCTTTGTTTATGAGTTGTGTAAAATATATGACATGGTCCTTGTTCTTGGACAATAAGAGGAAATAAAAATGTATTCCTATGCCATTCAATATTGTCGATATCATTGTAAGGATTTCATCAAATCTAACCAATATGTTAGGGTTGTTTGAACCTTTTAACATGAAATATGTTGAATCCATAGTGGTTTTTATCTTGAATAATTTTTCACCAATAATATGGTTTCTATGGGCTACACCTCAGTTTTTGATTGGGTGGAATAAACTATAGAAGGAGGTGATTATAATGAGGATTCTCACGTCAAATCCAAGGTTGTGTCCACCCTAAGAAAAACTACTCCTAAAAAGAAGGAACAAACTTCCCTTGATGATTCACATACATGGGAAAGTTCAAATGTAGGTCCAATAGATGTCCCTCTCCTTTAGGAGAACAAGCAAATGAAGCATAAATAAAGGGGCATATCCACAACTAGTGCTAAATATGGTTTAGTTCATAACCCCCATAAGAGTTCCTCTTTTGGCCATAAGAATTAGGAAATTAATGTTGTTGGAAGAGAGAGTAATGAGGGATGTGTTGGTGATGGAGCTGGTGGGGACCCCCATTGATATCAGTTGGAGATGACACATTTTGTTATTCTTATTCCCAAGAGGAATAGAAACCCAGATGGAGGTAATTTGTGAGACCTCGATGGTCTGGAAATGAAGGAAATAAACATGGAAGTCGATGGAATCAATGATATGCTTGCATGGACCACAGTACAAAAAGAATAAAGTGAGTTGATAGAAGAGGAGTTGGCTTGATAGGGGAAATTTAACATATTTTGAAGAAGAGTCTATGAATATTCACCATGCCAAGTATGATAAGTAGTCCAAGAAATTACAGATTGAAAGGGTCAACCTAACAGATAAAAGAGTAACATGGAAATGGAGTTTTGAAATTGAAGTCAAGGGTTTGATCCCTTATGGGTCAAGTTTCATTAGGCGACTATTGAGGAATTATCCCACTGGATAACAGAAAAGGAATTAGATAATTCTAGATTGAAAAATGGATGAAGGATCTTGAAGTTTTCCTTACCCCAAAGTCGTTATTTTTTGAGACATTATCTATAAGAGTCTTTAATGATTTCCCTAAATAAGTGACTAGAAAAATTTGTAAGGTCACCAAGGATACTAAGATATTGATGGGTGTTAGGAATATTTCACTAAAAATGTCAACATAAGGCTCAGGATAATCATGGAAGCTCTGGATATTTCCATACAAGTATGTGTCATGACAGGGAGAGTTTATTCACTTCAATTATTCTTGCAAAAGGATTTTCAAACTTATGCGAATTTTTATAAAAAAATTGTAACTACTTTCATTGCAAGGATATAAGTATGGACAAGATTACGAAGAAGAAATAGGATCTCCCCTCTAAAAATAGGTTAAATAAAATACAATATGGTTGGCTTGGAAGAATTGATAACCTTCGGCAATTAAGCACCACCTGTGATGCTCTTGAAGAAAGGAGGAGTTCATTGTTTCTATGGGTAATGGATATTGTCAAGAAGAACAAAGGCCCATCCATGATAATGGATTCCATGTTGATAACAAGAGATCAAAGGTAGGTTGATCTAGGTATATTAAGAGTTTCATGGGGACCAGAGTTCTATGAACTCATGAATTTTCTATAGGACGATATCCAATGTTGGCTAGTCAGTTTCATGAATTAGAATGAAAACCAACCATATGTGGAATAATAGTAGTGTGACATGTTGAAGGATATCGAAGATGAATTTTTTAGGTCAGAGTGAAACAATATATAACCATAGTTTTGTTATGCAAATATATTCAATAATTGATAAAAGGTGTATTGGAAGTGATAGCTAACCACCTTGATCTTGAATATTCAAGAAATAGTTATGATAATTCAGATTGAAAATAATGTTTCACATTTACGGAGAAAGAAAAGAAAGAAAAAATGGACCACCCGACCCAACTTCCAATTTTGTGATTATAAGTCTTTTTGAAGAAATCCCCTCTATTTTCTTCTTTCTCAATTCACTAATCATATAATCATGTCATTCAAATGTTATAGTTTGTGTACAATATTGATTTCTAATTGGTTACTTTTTTTCTTTTAGGTTACCTTTGCTCAATATATGTTCCATGCGATCCCCATCCCCATCCAAATTCATTAGGATGAACACATTTCTTATTTTTTGTTTAAGTATCATGAGTATTATGTTTGTCTATTTGGAATACATTTTATTTGATCTTGAACAATCAATTTTAATTATTATTTTAAACCCACAGAGAGCTATTTTAGAGCTCATGATTTTTTTGGTTTCAAACTTTTATGTGATCATGAAATATCAAGAATGAGTTTACTTTACATTTTTATGGTATGAATATCACAAATATCATTTAAATGTCTTTGAGAAGGACCATCTTTGCTACTCTATGATTTTGTCTGTATGGCTTCAAATTTTCTACTTTTTCTTGCTACGATGTGGGAAATGGTTATGGTGGAATGAGAGTGATTTTTTTTTCCTTATTTATGGTTGAAAATTTTTCCTTTAATATTTTCCTTTCCTATTCCACTTGTGATATTAATTGATGTTTATGAATGAAAAATACAAATGCTTAGAAATCTTGATAAAATTGTTATCTGAGTGAGAAACAAAGGAGTGCCACTTCTATTAAAACTAAGAGGGAATATCTAATTACTATGAGAATTCCCTATGAAGTTATCTCTTGTCCTTGATAGGAAAAGAGATCAACATAAGTATCTTTTAAATAAACTCCAAGATAATTATAAGAACAAGGATTCCTTTTAACCACCTATTGATACCTTTGATAGGGTTTTGTCTAAAAGTACAAGGTTGGTAATGAAATCCTTTGCTTATAATCCATAATATTATGTAATTCAAAATATTTCTCTATTTGGTTCACCCATGTGAAAACTTATGTTCCATAAAAATTCTTTAATTCAACCTTGGGAACGTTGACACCCTTAGGAACCCATCCATAATTAACTCCACTATTAGAGTTAAATCCACCTAAAAAATTCTTACTACCAGAAGGATGTTTACATGAATACTACCTTTATTTTCATGAGTCTCTTCAATTACAATGTAACTTTTAGGAAGCCGCCCATATAAGTTTTGTATGATATTAGACACAAACTTTTGTTCCATATGTTCCATCTTTTCATCCATCTTATTTTCCATATGTTCTCAATTTTCATTGATCTTATTTTTTATTTTCTCCATATTCTTTTCCATGTGTTCCCTATTTACATCCGTCTTATTTTCCATTCGTTCCGTCGTATTTTCCATATGTTCCTTATTTTCATTCATATTATTTTCCATATGATGTATTTTTCTTTGCGTGTTAACCACATCATTAGTTTTTATTGACCTACACTCAATCCATTAAGTTTGTCCCCCAATTTTTATAGTTGGTTATGTATCTCTTCATTTTCTTCATGAGTCCTAGATGATATTTCTAGAGGTTTAATTAGTGACATAATTTGTTGAACACACTTATAAATCTATGATAAAAACAATAATACTCCTCTTTTTTCTCCTTATCACAAATTTTGAATCAACAAAAATAGATCTTCCAATCAAAAGCTATGCCAATTGTAAGTTATGTACCTTTAAAACCCTAATTTTGATGTTGTCTTTTTGGCTGACCTTTGTCCTGATGTATATATGAAATTTAGGCCCTTCTGAGTCTAGAAATGTTTCCTATAGTAATATTCTATTGTTTCTCTGCAATTCCATAGGTCTAACCAAAATTTGATGTGCCAAGTGAAATTTATGGTAACTTTCCCAAAACTTGATGATTATTTGACCTTTCTGGAGATTGAACTTGTATGGAATGCCACATGTCCAATATTTTAGACGTGCTTCTGAAATGTTTACGTAAAATAATATGATTTTTTGTCTTTCCAAAATAACTAGTAAAACTCAATTTGAACTTCCCAAGATTTACATATGGTACTTCTACCAAGAATACCTATTAGAGGCTAGTTTTAGGATTAGTCAAATAACCCTACTTTACACAACTTGTATTTCTGAAGTTATAGCATCTCAAAAATCAAAATTTCTACCAAAACTACTTTGATATATTTCGTTAGACTCTAGGAAATTTTAAAGTCTGAAACTTTACCAAAAACATTTTATAGCGAAAATTTCAAGATGACTCATTTGAAGCTAATTTCAAGACTAGTAAAAAGCCCTAAATTCCACAGGCTATATATTAACCAGTATAATGATACCTAGATTGGAATTTTTACCACAAGTACTTTTCTATTTATCCTCATGATATTGAAATTTTCATAGTATGAAACTTCACCCAAAACAGGTTATAGAGAAAATACCAAGATGGCTCATTGAAGGAGAAAAACCCTAGGATCATAAGCTCTCAAACAAAATTTTATGAACCAAACTCCAAAATGGCCAATGAATAATAATACATTTTGATGGGGAAACATCCTTTTTCAATATATCCAATTCACAAGTCAATATTTCTATACAAATGAATCTCCTTTATTATAATAAGAGATAAAGTGAGCATGATGTAACCAAACACTAAGATAACCTAACCATAATTAATAAAATAATATTAAATGGTTGTTAGGGCCTTAAAAATTTATTTTTGAAAATCCCCATACAATAATTTGAATTAAACGTCCATCTAGTGAACCTCCCATTTGCATGATGTCGCAATTGCCATAACAGGGTAAATGGAGTTGATTTTGGTTACGGGGGGAAATGTTTTAGTATATTCAATTCCTTCTACTTGGAAAATTCATTTGGTGACTGTTAATCATGCCTTATGTCTATCAATACTTATGTATACTACAAACTTGTTTCTACACAACCATTTACATTTGACAAATTTCATCCTATCAAAATAGGACAATATATCAAGTATCATTTGTCATTAAGGAAAAATATTCTTCATTACTTGTTGCATCCCAACTTAGATGGCCAAAAGCTTATACAAATATTTCTAGATCATGAGTATGTGAATATTGATCCAAAGGAGAGGATGATAAATGAAACTATGAATGTGTATGGTGTTGATATTTAGGACCATTGAAATTATCACCACCCACATTTCATGTTGTATGGATCCATATAGAAAATTGTGATGTTGATTCTAGTTCATATTCAATGAACTTAACTGGAGGAAGGTGAACAAGTAGAGATGGATTTTCATCATCACTATCATCATTTTAAGATTAAAAAATAGGATAAGGGGACTAGTATAAAATTTGGAAATAAAATATGACACATTCATTGAAGATGGCTTATAGGTTGAAGATGGCATGAGTGTTGAACTAGGAACATAGAGTGAGATACCTTCATCAAAATTGACATATCACATAACAAAAATTTCCATTGAATTATGTTTAATATCTCTATAACCTTTTACATGTTTCAAATATCCAACAAAAATGAACCTCTCACTCTTAGGCGATAATGCTTTCAATTTCTCCTCAAGAATGTGAGTCAATGCTTTAATACCAAACACATGAAAGTGCCTTACAACTAGTTTAATGTTTCTCCATGCTTCTTCTAGTGTAATATATTTTAAATAATTTTTAGTAGGGTGATTAACTATGTGTTTTTCAGGATTAATGGATTCCACCCAAAAATAAGGACTTAACCCCTTAGATTGGATCATATAAGTTTTCATTTATTTTAATGTGTGATATTGTTTCTCTTTGTAAGATAATTTTTTGTGGTGTGTATGGAACAATATCTTTCATCGGTATGCCCTATGTAGTGAAGTAAGTTGTAAATTTTTTGTTAACATACTCTCCCCCATTATCTATTCCTAAATTATAAAGTTGTTGTCTATATTGTTTTTCTACAATGTCCTTGTAGGCTAAAAATGTTTCAAAATCTTAACTCTTCATTTTTAAGAAATAGAACCATTTGCATTTGGAGAAGTCATCGATGAAGGTTGAGAATTAATTGAATATAGAGAAATAAATAGACGTAAGTGGACCACACAAATCATTATAAATAAGCTACAAGGGGGGTAGAGGCATGCCAAGAGACACATTTGTCAAAATTATCCCAATGATATTCTCCAAGAAAACGAATGAAAAAACACCATCTATGAAAAAACAAGAGGAAGACTAAGAACCATATTCTATTTACATAAATATTGTAATCAACAATAGTTTATATGACCAAACCACTGATGCCAAAGTTTTATTGTGTCATTTGATATTAGAAATAAAAAATGATGGAAGAGATGATGACCCAAACTTGTAAAATATCTATATCCTGGTAATATCATCAACAATTCTAATTGCTAATATATTCGTACCATCCTTTAAATCCTTGATTACAAGTTGGTGAGGTGAAAAATATATTGTTTTTCCTTCACCTAGATAAGTGATTTGATATACTAATAGAAGTCTACATGAAATACTTAGAACACATAATGCATCATTAAACTGGCCATCATCTAGCTAAATTGTTTTAAACCCTAGAACACTAAGAGATATATCATCATAAAAAAGTATTTGTTTGGTGTTACATTCATTAAGATCAGAAAATGTGGCTTTATCCTTAGCCATATGATAATATGTTTCATAATTAATAATCCACTCATTAGAAAAAAAAGAACTATATGTTGCATTGAAAGAAAAATGAAAACCATAGAGAACATGTCCATGAGAAGAAGAGTTAGAAGGATGATCAATATTGATGTTATTCTTATTCAGTGTTTCTTTAAAGTATTAGATCTACTTGAAACATTTAAAATCCATATGACCATCTCACTTATAAATGTTACAATGTCTCTAAGTCTTCTTTCCTTTTTATTTATCTCATTTATCATTAATGGGAGTAAGACCTAGTAGAGAGGATTTGGGATGCTTATTTTGTTTGTTGTTATGATGATATTGATTCTTTGTATGTTTGGGGCCTTTATTCTTTTGTCCTACAAAGGATTTATTAGATGTACACAGAATGTTGATAAATCCAAGGTGAAAGATATTATCTTTTTTTCTAATCAAAGAATAAAAAAATGCTTCAAAGAAGGGCATTTTATAAGTATATCGTTGATTAATAAGTTTTTATCTAATGGAGTGAAAAGTAGATACAAAAATAGAATAAGTATTTCCAAGCTCAAGAATAATAACATATATAAGTCAGAATCTTCCTTATTTATCTTAGATTTTGTAAGTTAAAGTCCAAGTGTTTGATGTTTAGGTATAAAATCCTCAACATAATGGAATTTGCAAGGATCCAATGTATAACGACCCCAATCGTTATGACTACTTGCGATGCATCGAGATGCATCATTATTGATCTTAGATTTTTTCTAATTAATTTTCGTAGGTGGCATCGAGCTGCATGATGTACTAGTATGCTAGGTTGTTATGTTTTCTGTTGCCTGACTTGCTTGCATGGTGTTCATCGTCAAGTTGCGTTGATTACTTGTTGTCGTTGTTTCCTTCATGTTTAATATGTATACATATTAAACATGAAGGAAACAACGACAACAAGTAATCAACGCAACTTGACGACGAACACCATGCAAGCAAGTCAGGCAACAGGCAACATAACAACCTATATACATATTAAACATGAAGGCAACAACGACAACAAGTAATCAACGCAACTTGACGACGAACACCATGCAAGAAAGTCAGGCAACAGAAAACATAACAACCTAGCATACTATTACATCATGCAGCTCGATGCCACCTACAAAAATCAATTAGAAAAAACAACGACTACCCTTATTGATGACATCAAATCAACCAAACACAACCAACATCAATGACACAAGTGAAAATTTACTGACAAAAACATCATACACATCGGGAGGAGCATGACCCTATGTCGGGTTATCATAAGCGCTTCTTGATCAATGCACGCCATGTTCCAAACTTAAGGAATCATGTCGCCACAATGCGACTGATGGCCTAGGAACCTATGCGCAACAAGAACGATTCTAAACCTTCAACCAACCATAGAATACAACCTTTATAAAATCCAACTTGTATTGGCATGCATTATAGGAAACCATGATGAGAGCATTGAAATCCATCTAGCTAAACATGGCACAAATGTGACTACAATTAGACAAGTTTAAAATTTGCAACCTTCTAGACGTATCTCCTTATTGTCTTACCATCAAAAACTATTCTAGCACAATTTATCCAACCTTAATCAATATAAAAACTTATAAAAAATTCCCACCTTCATTTAAATAAAACCCCTCAACATCATAGGTAAGTGAAATGTCATTTAATTAAAAAATCATTGATTACCTTTAATGAATTATTAATTAACATAAAACAACATCCTTCCCCCTTCCTTCCTAATTTACAACCCTTTACATCATTATGAAGAAATGAGCATCATTGTTGTTTGAATAAATCCATATTTATCTATGAACATTTCATTTAACGTAAGGCATTTTCTTATTAACAATTATATGCAATTTACAATATCCAAACAATTAAACTCTTATACGCAATTAACAATAAGAAAATAACAATATTTAAAAACAATTAACAATATTTACAAAACTTAACAATATGTAATTAACAATACGCATTTAACAATAAGCAAATAACAATATTTAAAAACAATTAAGAATATTTACAGAACTTAACAATGTCTAATTAACAATACACAATTAACAATACACATTTAACAATACGAAAATAACAATATTTAAAAACAATTAACAATATTTACAGAACTTAACAATATCTAATTAACAATACGCAATTAACCATATTTGAGGAATTAACAATATCTACAACAATTAACAATATCCAAGTAATCAATACACAATTAACACTATTTAAAAGACGGCTAACCATTAAGACCCCCCCCCCTCCCAATGCTGGTAACATAAAATTTTGATCTGAACATGATCTGGAATCCTACTTGATCTAAAATTCAAGATCTTTAACCATTATTTGCATGTGAGTTTTTTAACTGTTAACCACCTTTATAATTCCAAATTAAAGAAGATTCGTCTAGCACATAAGCACATAAATATGTAAGAAAACCATCTATGAACAAGAATTGGTAACGGAGTTCACCAGACCCCCTCGCTACATCTCCGAGCCACTTTCCAAATGGGAAGGCCGATAGATTAAGTATTCAAATGCTTACAAACTGACTTCTGAATTCTGTCTGTCATATACAGTAACAGACTTCAACAACAACTGTAAGATGAAATTCTGAGACTTTTAAGTATGAACATGGATACCCTTTTGTGCATCTGGAAGATTATGTGAGCACTTTTTTGTCTGGATGCCTGAATGAAAAAATTGAAGCTAGATCTAGAATCCTTGAAAAAAACTGAGACTTTTTAGTATAAAATCGTTATATTTTAGAAATGGACTCAAAATGCCCTTCTTGGCACAATTCCCAAAATCTGCCTCTGATTTGTACCGTCCGTATGACCTCGGGATGTGTGCAAGTCCATAACCACCTCAATCTGCATGCAAAACCACCTTGGTATGTGTGAAAATTCACCTCGGTCACTGTGCAAAACCACCTCGGGTTGCGTGCTAGTCTCTGCCTACATCAAAACTCCCCCTCGAGATTCATGCCCATTGCTCATTTAAATAATGAGAAAAAAAACCAAAAAGGGTGGCATGGCCATAAGCCACATGCCTACCCAAATCCCACCAATATTGGCAGTTTTTAAGGTTAATATGCCACCTCTTGCCACGTCTCATGGCGGTGGCGCATTGGTAGATGAGGTGGTTAGGGGGTGGAAGTCTCGGGGTCAAACCCGCGGGCTTCTCCTCCCACGCATATGTGATTGGCATGGCACAATTTGGTTTAACATATGTTATACATATTTTATATGGTTTATAATATGGCATGTATTATATGGTTTGGCACTTATGGTTTGCATATATGGAACATTTATAACATATGGTTGATTTAATGGTTATATTATATGGACTTTGGTTATATGGCATGGTTTAATAACATTTACATACCAAGGGGGCCTCAGTGTTGGAAAGATTGAGGGCTAAGCCCTTGACCACCCCCTTTTTTCCTAACCATGGGGTCATGGTGGCCTTATCCTAAGCTCTTGGGTTCAATTCCCATAGCCCCAAATTACATTTTTCTTAACCATTTCTAACCATTTTTCACCATCTTTGACGAAACTTCAACTGCTGATATCTTTGTCATCTGTAGGCCGTTTTTCCCAAAACGAACGTCACCGGAAAGATGCTGACGAGATCTTCCACTTTCTAAGATTTACTTTTCATTTTGAATACTTTAACTCTATCGAATTTTGAGATGATCCACCTGGATCAGAATGGAGTCAGGTCTGTCCTAGGGCAGAGAGATTGCCACTGGCCATTCATCGGGCCCTAGATGCGAAAATTTTCCAAGGATATGTCCCACCACAAGGATCTGGGAGAAGCGAATAATCATTGAGTTAATTTGCTGCCAAAAAAAATTGGTGCAATGCAACCTCGGTCAATGAATTGTTGTCAGGGTTACATTCTGGAATTGAAATGACACCACCCTCAATTAATTCACTGCTAGATAAAAATATTAGGTTTATATCATGTCGATCCAAATATCCATGTACACAGTCGATACCAAGTGTCAAACCTACCAATTTCCAAGTCACAAAAGAGCATTGACATAAGGCGCCAAGGAGAAATCCCATGATGTCAAAGTATTGCACTATCAAATCTACACCTCATGGATCTGGGAGAAGAGAATAATCGCTAAGTTAATTGCTGAGTTAATTGCGTGTATATTAAAGGCTCTGTGCAATATTAAGAATCGTGGTGTAAAAACAATTTATCACAAGGTATTGGGATGCTGAGATAAACTAGGTGAGAGGGTTGTGTAAACTCTCAGAAAAATCGTCCAGAAATTAAATCGCTTTCAAATGATAAATCGTTGTCCAAGTCTAGTAATAAATTGTTGTCATTTATAATCTATTGATAATTCTAATGATAATCAATTGATAACTATATTGATAATTTGGTAATATAATAAACCTAATGATAAAACTATTGATATCGTTGTTAACAACCATTTGTTGTCTTTTAATGAGTATTTATTGTATCTATGATAAAATGTTGTTCATAAATTTGTTATTCGCTATTTGATAAAATCGTTATTGGTAAATCGCCAGTCATAAATCGCTAAATCAATGTTATTCACTTTACTCACTTCAATTGAATTTCAAATACTAGTCGTTGTGCTTGCAATTTCAATTTCTATTTCAAATGCCAATTCAAATGCTATTCAATTCGCAGTAGTAAAAATAAATTGTCGAATCAATCAGAACAGTAATGATAAAATTGTTGTGTAAATATCAATAAAAATCCACAACTAAGGAAGAATAAAAATCCATATTAGATCGTTGGGTAAATAACAATAAACTCCATAACTAAAGAACAATAAAAGAAACATAACCAGATTGTTGTGTAGCTAAAAATAAAGTTCCTGACTAACAATGATAGCGCATGCACATTGTGCACTCCAAGTATTACCCACACAGTCATCACGTAGTCATCGGATATCTGGAAACACAGAGCAATGAAGTGGAAACATTGGGTAAAGTGAGGGTTAAAACAAGGTGTAAATGCACAGTGAAGACTCAAGTAAAAAGAGAGGGTGTCGATATTGCAACTCAAGGGAATACACAGAGGATATCGTTGCAAATAAACGTTGGGCAGAGGAATGATCCTACACTTATTATCCATGCAAAAAAAAGAAGGGCGTTTGAATCTAAGTCGTAAAAACCGTAGTGAAGACAGATGATTCGGCTCCTGGCCGAATGCTTAGGCACAAACTAATAACTGAATGGATCACAAAAAAAAGGATAAAACACAAATCTACATCCAAATCTTCTCCATGGAGAAGAAAATAATGAAATAAAATCTCCATCAAGGAATAAAGAAAATGCAGGCAGGAGATACAAGAGCACAAGCAAGGTTTGGGTCTGGGGCTCACTCTAACCACGTGCAAATAGATAGTAACTCAGAAGTAAAGGATACTGAGGATAGAAAGGGTTCTTACTGAATGAATCAATTTACAAGGGGATTACAATTACCGTAGAATACACGTGCAAGGAAAGATCATGGCAATGAAATCTTCATTCGAGTACATTAAAATAAACAAGTGTAAATTAAATTTTATTGCAAGTAACAAGTTTAACGGGCGTACCTTAGCCAAATGTGAATGCTTCGAAGTCATTGTCACATGCGTGCTCCGTCCAGCTCCCTCTTTCCAACCGATGTGACCTCACCAGTACCTCTCAGCCAATGCTAGGGGTACTCTTATTACCCCTGAGCCCCCCCGAGCCACAAAGGGGCCACACACACAATAACAGATAATTCTAGCACACAGATCGCCTCGCAAGTTCAAGCTACCGCTCATTACCCGAGTTGGGTATCCCAATTCCCACAAGAGAAAGTTCAGTCAAGATAAAATTTCAGCAGCGTAATGTTACGCAAACCAGAGGTGTTTATACTCATCCTCTGCCATCTCTTTTATAGAGTTTTCAAGTAATTAGTTTCCTAAATTCTCATTAAATTCCTTTTTCATTTAATTAATTTCAAAAAACCTCCCCCACACACATGTCGCCCGATCCCCTAGTTGCACCAGAAAATCAATTTTATTAATTAATTAAATGCTCCTATTTCCCTCACCCACCTAAAAGAATTCCTAAAAACAGTCCTCGATGTCCCAATATTCCCTTACAAATCTTAAATGACTTACGCCTTACTTAATTCATAGTTGAGTTCATAAATAGAAAGTCCCAAAGGTTAGATTCCTTACTAAGTTAGACATTCAACTTTTTCTTTAAGTCTCCCCTTTTCTTTAAGTCTCCCCTTTTCTTTAAGTTTCCCTTTTTCCTTAATTTTCCTTTTCTTTTAAGTTTCCCCCTTTTTCGTATTTAACTAAAAATCAAATTAGCAAGTGTAAATAAAAACAACCATTTACCCTTTTTTATTTTTAATTAAAAATTAATTTAGCAAATGTAAATAAAAACAACCATTACCCCTTTTTAAAAATTTAATCCTCCAATATAATTTTGAATTTAATAAATAAGTTTGAATTTCTTACCCCCCCTTTTTCTTACATGCTTATTTATTTATTTTACCACACATTCTACTTAGACCTAGGTTTTAATTTTCACTAGGTTGGGAGACAATTTTTAAGGGAACTTTTAGTTATTAAAATTTTACTCATACCATCATCTATTTTAAGGTCGACCAAATCCTAAGGAGTCATAGTTTTCTAGCCACTAGGTTTATTAACTTATCAGTGAAAATCATGACGTGCCCTTCAGGATGCACCACGTGCTCCAAGGATGCCACTCGCCTCTTTCTGTTTTTTTTTCACGACGTTCCCTTCAACATGGACTATGTGCTCCAAGGGTGCCACTCGCCTCTTTCCGTTTTGATGTAGACCCCCTACCCCCCTAGGGTTGCGCGACCTCTCGATCAAAGGATCTTTGATTCTTGAGTCTGATGACTCTCTGAAACCTTGATGGTTTCCTTTTGTATCAAGAAATAGGCCCTTTAGGCTTCTTGGTGCAGGTCTGATAGAACACGCGACCTTCACTTTCTCTCTGCTGCGAAATCTCAGAGTGTTGAGTGATAGATCATTTTCAGATAAGCCCTCTCTTGAATGTGACCTTGGGTGATGATCACACGATTGCAGGTGCACCCACAAGTAGTTTGGAGTTAAAATAATTTTGGGCCCGCAATTATCCTCAAGCTTCCACGTGTCCTCCTGATGAACCCATGGTTTGAATTGCGGCCCATCCTCAATATTTTAAGCTCCATGCAACTCATGTTCCTGCAATTCTACTGGATCGTCGACCTCACGATCTTAACGATAACGTCTGAATCGATGGTTCAGATCTGTGCCCTTCAAATCTACAGACTGTATCTTCCCCTCCTTCAATCAATGGCTGCAATCTGTTTCGCAACTTCGGACTTCGATATTTTGAAATCTCAAACCCAACTCTCTTTCGTTCTCAAATCTTTCGGAACTCACTCTCCATTGACAACTTTCCTGCTCAATCAATGGTTCTACTCCCACTATGGATGTTTGACCTTTTAACTCAGATCAATGGTCCTGCGACACTCTTCTTAATCAACGATTGAGATATCCTCCGGGTCTTCGTACTTCTGAGATCTCAAATATCAAACTTCACCTTTTCCCAAACGCTTTTATTCAAAGGCTTTGATCCCATGACATGTGTCCTCCTGATCCAACAATCGAGGATTACTTCGAGACTTTAACCAGAATGCATGGATCCACTCCATGTCCCTCTTAGATCCGGTGGCTGCTAATCACTTCGGGACTTTACCCAAATTTCAAGGATTGCGCCATGTTTTCCTTAGATCTCACGGTCCAGATCTTAATTCGGGTCTTTGGGTCTTCGCACTCCGACGATCTCAATTCTGAAACTAAAAAACCCACTTCAACTTCCCCGGAGCTCTAGATCTGCTGCCAAGTGTCTCCTCATAGATCGACGACTCTTGTCTCTTTGGGTATTCAGGTTTTGGATGGTTCAATGCTTCAACCTCATCCTTCCTATGGATCTTCCGACCTATCGACACGTATCCTCTTGGATCAACGATCCAGATTCACTCCGACCCTCCGACTCTTCGTGCTTTGGGAATCTCAGATTTCAAACTTGCCTCCTCTCGGACGCATGATATCTGACGACTCAGATCCAATCTGGTGATCGGACATTTGAAGTTTACCCCAAACAATATGAAAACTCCAATTTGTTCCTACGATCGTATGTATGAGATTCTACTTCGGGTTTCCGGCTCTTGGGGATTCAGAAAATTCAAGTCTAAAACCTTAATAGGTTCTTCCTCCTATGTGTTGCAAAGTGATAAGATATTTTTACCTTCCTCTGATTCGATGACTGTCGACCCTCTTCACTGCGATCCAATGATCATGGTCACTCCTCCTCATGAGCTTTTGATATCTCCCCACTTGGAAGATTTATCAATCTTCAAAGGTTTCGAACCTTTGTTCCTCCTACGAGTCTAACTTTGGGATCTCGTCAATACTTTCAAAAAGTGTTATCCCTCTTGATCTTTGTCCTTAAAATATTTCGACTTCCCATGCACACCTTACATTCTCGAGATTTCGATAACTCAAATCAAAGGATTTCTTGGAAATAAATTCTTCTCGCCCAGCTTACATTCCTCAACATTGGTTCTTCGAAGCTTGGTTGCTCCTTGACATTGTTCACACCTTGCACCTAGTATAAGTTTATATTATTCTCTCTTTGAACTTCTTTGAGCCACTCCAAGACTCAGACGATGCACTCCTTGTGTTTGATATGCACACCTTCCATACAAGTGTAAGAAGAGAAACAATTGAAACTTATCTAGTTTCGTCATGAACTCATACAGTCAATCTCTCAAATAATCATACATGAACGAAAATGAAAATAACCAAACACACATAATATCACAGTCATTCAAGCATACATCAAATGAACACAGTCCAAGGATTTGGGATAATTATGTATGTTTTATTCATTCATGAAAAGAAATCACATAGTGTTTCTTCTACTCTCCTCTGCTCTACTAATCTCTCTGATATCTATCTCATTCTCTCTACTCTGTCTATCTATTAAAATACAACAATGAAAGAACTATCTAAGGACTGGCTCTACGATCTCTCTCGTCCTGTATAAAATCTATCCTATCAATTCAAAGTTGTTACCTAATCTGTCCTATTACAATAACTAACAATTATTGCTAGATAAGAGTCAACACTCCATATATACAATCCCTTACAATCCATAAGACTTTACAAACAAGTTACATATTTAAAATGTTGTTTACAAAATATCTCAACAACCCGATTTTAATTCTGAGTTAATTTCTGATTTGAAATTCGGTCTTGCTTTGATGTCATTCGTTTGCCTCCACATGTGCATTGTTGACTTGGAAGGCGATGCTCCTACATCATAATCCTCTGGTTAAAAAAATTCATGGACTCCTCTCCATGATATCCTGTACTATTTTTCCATGATTCAAAATGTCAAGTTTTGTAACCCAACTTGCATCTTCCATTGGATGATCTTTCCACTTCAATAAGTATTTAGGATATGTCTTCCTCTTGGTTTTCTTTCCATCCCTCTGTTTAATGATTTTCTCCATCTGAGGTTTTTCTGCTGTGAGCAATTGCTCTTCCCACTGATTTTCTCTCTGATCATCTGATTCTCCTGCGTCATCTCTCCTGTAAGGATACAGGTCTGCAACATTGAATATCGGTGATATCCTAACATTGTTTGGTAACTCAATATTGTAAGCATTGGATGCGAATTTCCTGAGAATCCTCCATGGTCCTATCTTCTTGATCTTCAATTTGTTATATGTTCCCCTTGGAAACATTTCTTTTCTCAAATCAGATAAAACTTCATCTCCAACTTTGAATTGAACTTCTCTCCTCTTTTGATCAACTATGCTCTTGTATTTCTACTTGTTGTTCTATAGTTGTTCTCTGACTCTGTCATGGAGTTTCTACATTTCTATTGCAAAATGATCTGCTCCAACACTTCTAAACTCATCTTGGTTCAGATCTCTCAAATCTGTAATCCCTCTTGGTTGTATACCATACACAATTTCAAATGGACTTTTTCCCATGCTCATTTTCACTGAATTGTTGAATGAAAATTCTATTTGTGCCAGAATCTGATCCCATTGTCGATCTTCCTCAATGACTAAACTTCTTAACAAGTTTCCCGGACTCTTGTTTACTACTTCAGCCTATCCATCTTTCTAAGGGTGATATGCTGAACTAAAGGACAATTTAGTCCCCAGCCTCTTCCATAGAGTCCTCCAAAAGTGTCCTACAAATTTGGTGTCCCTATCTGAGACTACGCTCCTCGACAATCCATGTAGTCTCACTACCTCTCTGAAAAACAAATTGGCTATGCATGTAGCATCGTTTGGCTTCTGGCATGGTATGAAATGTTCCATTTTTGAAAATATGCCACCACAACAAATATGGAATCGCTCCCTTTTTGAGTTCTAGGCAATCCCAAAACAAAAACCATACTGATTTCATCCCACAACCTTTATGGAATTGGTAATGGCTGATACAAACCAATGTTCTGTTGTCTTCCTTTTGCATATTGACAAATCCTGCATTTGTTCACAAAAAATTTCACCTCTGCTCTCATGCTTGGCTAATAATATGAATCACTCAGTTTTTCAAATGTCTTGTTGTGATAAAAATGTCCATCTAAACCTCCATTGTGTTTCACTTTCAGCAGGTTATCTCTCATTGAGCATTTCATTATGCGCAATTGGCTTCCCTTGAACAATAATCCATCCTAGATCAAATATTCAATCCACAGGATTCGGTCTCCCAACAAAGGATTCTTGCATGCCTCATAAGCCTCCTTAAAATATACATCTTCTTTATAAATCTTGTTGAGGTGTTGAAACCCTGAGGTCTCCACTTGGAATTCCTGTACAATCAAACTCCTCCTTCTCAAAGCATCTACAACTTTGTTAACAGTTCCAACAGTGTGATTAATAACATAAGTAAATTTTTTCATAAATTCTACCCATTTTTCATGTTTTTGATTCAACTTTATAAATTGCAAATCTTGATTATCACTGTACAAGACAAATTCTTTAGGAATTCGATAGTGTCTCCACTTCTTCAAAGCTTGAACCATTGCATAGAATTATTTGTCATATGTGGAATAATTCTTCTTGGTGGCATTCATTTTCTCACTGAAATGAGCAACTGGCCTATTAGCTTGAATCAAGACTGCTCCAATAGCTAATCCACTTGCTTCACATCTCACCTGAAATGTTTTTCCAAAATCTGGCAAGACCAGAATTGGTTGCTCTGTGATTTTCTCCTTCAACACTTTGAAACCTTTTTTAGATTCCTCTATCCAACTGAAGGACTTATGTTTCTTATTCATAGTGTCCAGCATGGGTGCACATATACCACTTAAATTTTCGATAAACTTTATATAAAATCTTGCTAACCTATGAAAACTTCTTACCTCAAATATGTTGCTTGGCGATGGCCATTCTTTGATTGCTCTTACCTTTTCCGGATCCATAGTCAATTCATTTGAAGAGATCAAGAAACCCAAATATATGAGTTCCTTCTTCATAAAAGAACTTTTCTTCATATTTATCAAGAACTTTTCTTGCTGCAAATTTTCCATTACTGATGTCAAATGTCTTAAATGTTCTCCCTTTGTCTTACTGAAGATTAGTATGTCATCTAGATATACTATGACAAATTTCCCTATGAATCCTTTCAACACTTCATTCATCAATCTCATAAATGTTCTTGGTGCATTTGTCAACCCAAATGGCATGACCAACCATTCAAACAATCCTTCATTTTTCTTGAATGTTTTTTTCCATTCATCTCCCTCTCTCATTCTTATTTGATGATATCCACTCTTCAAGTCTATCTTGGAAAAATAGTTGGCTCCACTCAAACAATCCATCAAATCATCCATCCTCGGTAAAGGAAGTTTGTACCTAATGGTTATCTTGTTTATGGCTCAAGAATATGTACACATCCTCCATCCTCCATCTTTCTTTGGAATTAACACAGTTGGTATTGTGCATGGGCTTAGGCTTTCACTGACCAACCCTTTATCTAACAACTCTTGGAATTGATTTTTTACTTCCTCATTCTCTCTAGGTGTCAACCTATAAGCTACTTGGTTTGGTAAACTAGCTCCTGGAATAAGGTCAATATGACGGATTATACTCCTAATGGGTGGAAATGACTGAGGTAACTCATCCACTACTATGTCAGCAAATTTTTCTAACCGTTTCTGGATTTTTATAGGCAAAAATTCCAAAGAAGTATTTGTAAGGATAACTCTAGGCTTCCTGACTACAACAAACTGCATTTCTTTTTCCTTCTTGACTTATTTCAAGAGTTCCTTCCCACTCATGAGAAGTATGCTTGAACTAGATTCTCTCTTTTTCACTTTGTCCTCTATGGGTAACAACATATGTGTCCTACCATTCTTTTATAGGGTATAAATATTCTTTCTCCCATCATGAATAACTTTTTGTTCATACTTCTACGACCTCCCCAATAAAATATGACAGACATCCATAGGAATTACATCACATAATATCTCATCCATATAACCTCTTATTTTAAATTCAACTTGGCATTGTTGACTTACCATTACTTGATGTCCTTTCTGCAACCACGATACCTTGTATGGGTTTGGATATGCATTTTTCTTCAACTCCAGCTTCTTCACCATCTCTATGGATACTAGATTGTCAGTGCTCCCATTGTCTATGATCACCTTGCAAAATTTGTCTTTCACCTTGCAAGTAGTTATGAACAGACTCGTTCTTTAAACTGGTTCCTCTACATCCTTCTCAGGTTTAAGAAGACTCTTTCTCATCATGAAGTTCCTTCCTTCTTCTACTGCTTCTTCTTCCACATGCTTATGTGCTTCGACAATGTGTTCTTCAACTCCTCCTTCGTTCTTTCTCCTAGGACATTCCCAAGACTTGTGTCCTTTCTTTCCACAGGTATAGAATCTAAATACACCTCTTCTTGCTCTTCCTCATCCTCTTCATCTAGAAAATGAACCTCTTCCACCATGTTGTCCTTCTTTAGAACTTCCACCTTTCTCATGATGACTATGTTGTTTTTCAGCTTCATGCTTTGGCTTCTGGAACTTCTCTCTCGTAATTTCCTTACCTTTTCTTGAGTTTCCTCCTCTGCTTCATTGGATTTTCTTCTTAGCCAATTTTTCTTCATCTTTCAAGGCTGCTTTATAAGAATCCTCGACTGTACTAATTGACATCATGTTGATCTCCTCTTGGATTTCATATCTCATCCCATTGATATATCTGGCTGTCTTTTCATCTTCATTTTCCTTCTATCCAGTCCTGATGTTCAGTCTGTAAAATTCTTCAGTGTACTCCTTCACTGATAAACCTTTCTATCTCAGGTTCTGCAATCTTCTGTAAAGATTAATTTGGTAATCCTTCGGGATAAATTTGGCTTTCATATTAGCTACCATCCTATCCCAGTTTTTAATTTTATGCTTACCATTTCTCCTGCGTTCGGCTTGCAGTTCATCCCACCATAGTGTTGCATGACCTTTCACTATTGTCACTACATGCTTCACCATCTTGTCTTCTTCGATCTATTCATAATCAAAGTATTTTTCCATAACACGTACCTAATCTAACAATTCTTCAAGTTCTAAATTTCCTTCATACATTGGTACCTCTATTCTTGCTCTGGCTCCTATTTTTTAAACAACTTTTATTAAGAGATCTTGTGAAGCATCCTATGCTACATTTTATTTGACCTCTTATCCTTCACTCTCATCTTCACTGATATGTCCAACATCTGGTTCTCTTCTCTGCACTGTTTCCATGGCGTCTAGTCTCATTCGGAGTCACCTCATTTCTTCTTTCATTTCTGCATTCTCTCTATGCCTTCTCAGTGGCATGATTTCATTGCATCACCTGCAAACATAAATCAAATTCTTGATACCATAAATGATATCAACTTATCTCATTTATCCTTTCTTTTGTTGTCTATAAACAAATGCAAAATCATCTCTGATACCACCTGACGTAGCACCCCTACTCCTCGTAGGATTGCGCGACCTCTCAGTCAAAGGATATTCTATTCTTGAGTCTGATGAGTCTTTGAAATCTTAGTGGTTTCCTTCTGTATCAATACATAGGCCCTTTATACTTCTTGGTGGAGGTCCGATAGAACCCACAACCTTCCATTTTTCTCTGCTGTGAAATATCAGAGTGTTGAGCAATAGCTCCTTTTCAGATAAGCTCTCTCTTGAATGTGACATTGGGCGATGATCGCGCGATTGTGAGTGCACCCACAAGTGGTTTGGAGTTAAACTACTTTTGGGCCTGCAATTATCCTCAAGCTTCCATGTGTCCTCGTGATGAACCCATGGTTTGAATTGTGGCCTGCCCTCAATATTTTAAACTCTGCCCAACTCATGTTCCCGCAATGTTGCGGGATCATCGATCTTGCTATCTTGACAATAACATCTAAATCGACGATTCAGATCTGCGCCCTTCAAATCTATGGACTATATTTTTCCCTCCTTCAATCAATGACTGTGATCTCTTTCGCAACTCTAGACTTCAGGATTTTGAAATCTCAAACCCAACTCTCTTCCGTACTCAAATATTCTGAAACTCATGATCTGCTGACACATGTCCTACTCGATCAACGGTTCTTCTCCCACTATGGATGTTTGACCTTTCAACTCATATCAATGGTCCTGAAACACTCTTCTCTATTGATGGTCGATATCTCCTCTGGGTCTTCAGACTTCTGAGATCTCAAATCTCAAACTTCGTCTTTTCCCAAATGCTTTTATCCGAAGGCTGTGACCCCTGATTTGTGTCCTTTTGATCCAACGACCCAGGATTACTTCGAGACTTTACATGGAATTCATGTATCCACGCCACATCCCTCTTAGATATGTTGGCTGCAAATCACTTTGGAACATTACCCGGAGTTCACGGATTGTGCCATGTCTCCCTTAGATCTCACGATCCAGATCTTACTTCAGGTCTTCGAGTCTTCTCACTCCGACGATCTCAATTATCAAACTGAAAAACCCACTTCAACTTCCATGGAGCTCGAGATATTCTACAAAGTGTCTCCTCACAGATCAACGACTCTTGTCTCTTCAGATGTTTCAACGCTTCAACCTCAACCTTCCTCTGGATCTTCCGATCTATCAACACGTATCCTCCTAGATAAACGATCCAGATTCACTTCGACCCTTCGGCTCTCCACACTTTAGGAATATCATATTTCAAACTTGCCTCAGACTCATGATATTTGACGACTTAGATCCAATCTGGCAATATGACATTTGAATTTTACCCCGAACAATCTGAAGGATCAGATTTGTTCTTGTGATCGGACGACTGAGATTATACTTAGGGTTTTTGGCTCTTCGAGCTTCGGAAACTTTGAGTCTCAAACCTTAATAGGTTATCCCTCCTGATCTTTGTCCTTAAAGGATTTCGACTTCCCATGCACACCTTGTGTTCTCAGGATTTCGATAACTCAAATCGAAGGATTTCTTGGAAAGAAATTATTCTTGTCTACCTCGCGTTCCTCTGTGTTGGTTCTTCGAAGCTTGGTCGCTCCTTGATGCTATGCACACCTTGCACCTGGTCTAAGTTTCTCTTGTTCTCTCTCTGAACTTCTCTAAGCCACTCTCAGACTCAGTCGATGCACTTCTTTCATTTGAGATGCATACCTTTCATATGAGTGTCAGAAGAGAAACAATTGAAACTCATCTAGTTTCATCAAAAACTCATATAGTCAATCTCTCGAGCAATCATACTTGAACTAAAATGAAAATAACCAAACACATAGAATATCACAGTCATTCAATCATACATCAAATGAACACAATCCAAGGATTTGGGACAATTCTGTCTATTCTATTCATTCATGAAAACAAATTACATAGTGTTTCTTCTACTTTACTCTGCTCTACTGATCTCTCTGATCTCTATCTCATTCTCTCTACTCTTTCTATCTGTTACAATACAACAATGAAATAACTATCTAAGGACTGTCTCTATGAGCTCTCTTGTCCTGTCTGAAATCTATCCCATCAATTCAAAGTTGTTACATAATCTTTCCTATTACAATAACTAACGGTTATTTCCAGATAACAGTCAACACTCCATATCTGCAATCCCTTATAGTCCTTAAGAATTTAAAAACAAGTTACATATTTAAAATGTTGTTTACAAAATATCTCAACAACCTGATTTTAATTCTGATTTAATTTTCGATTTGAAATTTGGTCCTACTGAGATATCATTCATTCTCCTCCATGCATGCATTTTTGACTTGGAAGGTGATGCACCTGCATCATGTTTTCTTTGCGCGACATGCCCTTCAATATGCACTACGTTCTCCAAGGGTGCCACTTTCCTCTTGACTAAATTTGGTAGATGTCAAACCCCTTGAGTCAATATGCTGCCAGGTGATCTTGTCGGAGACCAAGGGCCTCTAAGGAATAAGGCCCCTGCCTTATTGGGCGCCCTTTAGAATCATCATGAGCGACTGTCATAGTCTTCCCTCACAAAATCATGGTCCTTATTGAACTAGGTAATCGTTAACCTATAGTTCGAGCCACGATGAGAGTGCTAGTAGGTTGTGGCAGGGCTGTTGCCACACCTCTCCCTCAATTTCTTTGGTTGTCGTGCATGACCCCTCTACTCCAAATGTGAGTCTGGTCGACAAGATATCATCATCCTGCATCTATCAATGAATAATGTCATCAATAATAATCAATCATCATAATATCTAATCATATGTACATATGTCATATCAACAACATTCAAACCCAACAGTCCACTCCCTGACTCGATCTAGAGTCCAAGGGGTTTAGTCAATGTCTCTGCATCCTCGATGTCCAAAGCCCTGCACACTCAGGAGAACCTAGTCAATAGAACATGTCTATGTAAATACAATAAAATAACATATCATCAAATCCATAATATTTCATAATCATAATCAAATCGAATAATAGTATAATATCCTGGATCACTTGTAAGCAAGTTTCATCAAAGAATAACTTTGCTCAGTGCGTGCAAGAGAGATATGTTACATACACCCCCTCTTGTTTTAAATTTCTTCCTGAAATTTCACAGTATGTAAGTGTCAAAATAAAGTGCATCAGAATATCATAAGTCTAGCTATCAAAAAAAAATGGAAACTACTGACGCATCTCATATGTGCCCTTTGAGTTCACCGAGTGAAAAACTTAGATGTCCCACTAGACCTTCACCTGATCTATTGTTCGACGTCGTAGTTGTTTAATGCAATGGTCCAGGTTGTAGATTGGCTCTACGTGAGCACACCCTCATCAAATACCTGCAAGGTACTCATGTCAATAACATTTCTAGGATCACTAGCATAATGTCTCAAAACAGATACGTGAAAAACTTCGTGCATACGCCTCAAGAATCAGGAAAGGCTAATCAATAGGCCACAGGCACCTTCCTTTCGACAATATTGAAGGGTCCTATGAACCAAGGAGATAGTTTATAACCCTTTCCAAACTTGATCGAACTCTTATGAGGTTTTACTCACAAGAGTCTGGTCGACAAGATATCATCATCCTGCATCCATCAATGAATAATGTCATCAATAATAATCAATCATCATAATATCTAATCATATGTACATATGTCATATCAAAAAAATTCAAACCCAACAGTCCACTCCCTGACTCGATCTAGAGTCCAAGGGGTTTAGTCGATGCCTCTGCATCCTCGATGTCCAAAGCCCTGCACACTCAGGAGAACCTAGTCAATAGAACATGTCTATGTAAATACAACAAAATAACATATCATCAAATCCATAATATCTCATAATCATAATCAAATCGAACAATAGTATAATATCCTGGATCACTTGTAAGCAAGTTTCATCAAAGAATAACTTTGCTCAGTGCGTGCAAGAGCGATATGTTACATACACCCCCTCTTGTTTTAAACTTCTTCCTGAAATTTCACAGTATGTAAGTGTCAAAATAAAGTGCATCAGAATATCATAAGTCTAGCTATCAAACAAAAATGGAAACTACTGACGCATCTCATATGTGCCCTTTGAGTTCACCGAGTGAAAAACTTAGATGTCCCACTAGACCTTCACCCGATCTATTGTTCGACGTTGTAGCTGTCGAATGCAATGGTCCAGGTTGCAGATTGGCTCTACGTGAGCACACCCTCATCAAATACCTGCAAGGTACTCATGTCAATAACATTTCTAGGATCACTAGCATAATGTCTCAAAACAGATACGTGAAAAACTTCGTGCATACGCCTCAAGAATCAGGAAAGGCTAATTGATAGGCCACGGGCACCTTCCTTTCGAAAATATTGAAGGGTCCCATGAACCAAGGAGATAGTTTATAACCCTTTCCAAACTTGATCGAACTCTTATGAGGTTTTACTCACAAGAATACTCGATATCCAACTTTGTAACTATGATCGACACGATGCGCATCGACATAACTCTTTTTCCCGTCCTACACTTCCTTGATCCTTTTTCTTATTTTTTTCATTTGATCTTCCATTTCTTGGATTGCTTTTGGTCCCACCAGTACCCTATCTTCAAGCTGATCCCAACTCAAAGGCATCTGACATGGTCGCCTGTAAATAAAATCGAAAGGCGCCATATTAATGGTGCTTTGATAACTGTTCTTATATTTGAATTCTACCAGTGGAAATAATTATTCCCAATGCTTATGTTGGTCCATCACGTACATGTGCAACATATCCTCCAAGATTTTTTTTGTGTGTTCAGTCTGCCTCTCTATCTCTGGGTGATACATGATACTAAAGTTAAGTTGGGTTCCCAAGGCCTCTTGGAAACTAGTCTGAAATTGTGCAGTAAACACCAATCCTAAATCGAATACAATCCTCTGAGGCACACCATGTAGCCTCACAATTTCACTAATGAAAACTCTATCTATGTTAGGTGCATGATACATTGTATGCACAGGAATAAAATGACCACTCTTCATCAGCGTGTCGACTACCACAAAAATCAGTTTGTGTCTCCTTTCCATCAGTGGCAATCCAACAATGAAATCCATCGAAATGACCTCCCATTTCAATTCCGAAATAGAGTGTGGTGATAGTAATCCTATCAGATGTCTATGTTCAGCCTTACATGTTGGCATTCTAGACATCTTACCACGTAGTTGACTATGTCCTCCTTCATTCCTTTCCAAAAGAATATGGGTTTAAGGTCTGGCCTCATCTTCGTGACTCGTAGGTGAGTCATATACACTGCTCTATGAGCCTCATTTAGGATCAAACTCCTCAACTCGTCATTGGGTGGTACCTACATTCAATTTTAAATCTCAATAATCCGTCATCGTCCAACGCAAATCCTTCAAATCTTGGTACCATCATTGTGTTTTTTTCGATAAAATTCTTGACCTCTTTATAACAGTCATCATCGTGTTGTAAAGTTAGGATATTTTCACGTAGCTTCATCTGAAGAGGCATCACTGAAAATCTATGTGGTCTCCAACTCAATGCATCACCACTCTATTTAATGTTCCATTTATGTAAGTAATCACAAAATCGTACTCGCTAAGCAATTTTGACCAACATCGTTGTCATGCATTCAAGTTGCTTTGCGTAAAGATGTGTTGTAGTCCACAATGTTCTATTTTTGGTTCGAATTTATGTTCCATCAGGTAGGGTCTCCAAACTCTCAAGGCATAAACAATGGCTAACAACTCCAAATCGTGTGTCGCATAGTTCTCCTTGTGCCTTCTCAACTTTCTCGACATGTAAGAGATCACTCGACTGTCTTACATCAAGACTCTTCCTAAGCCTTATTTGGATGCATTAATGCATACCAAGAAGTTTGTGTCCATGTCAGGGAATTTTAGTGTCGATGTTGTTTTCAATATCTCCTTGAGCCTCCGAAATTATTTCACGCATTTCTCGGTCCAAACAAACTTCTTGTTGTTCTTCTGCAATTCCGTTATCGGATTTGCTATCTTCGAAAACCCCTCGATGTATCGTCGATAGTATCCTGCTAAACCCCTGAAGCTACGCACTTCCTGGAGATTCGTCGGCATAGGCCATTCCATAATAGACTCGAACTTTGTTGGATCCCCAACGATACCTTTGTTGGAGATAACATGCCCTAAGTAGTGAATATTTGATTGATAAAATGAGCATTTAGAAAACTTCCCATACAATTTGTTCTCTCGTAGACATAGTAGTACCATGAGAAAGTGCTCGTCATGCTCCTCCATCATCTGAGAGTAAATCAAAACATCTTCAATGAACACTTGGAGAAACTTGTCCAAGTATTCATGAAACCCTCGTTCATCAAACTCATAAATACCCCTAGGGTTTTCATTAGTCCAAATAGTAAAATAGTAAACTCGTAATGTCCAAACCTCATATTAAAGGCAGTCTTAGGGATGTCATCCTCGTTGATCAACAACTAGTGATACCATGATCTCAAGTCGATCTTTGAAAACACTGTCATGCCCTTCATCTGATCAAACAGATCATCAATCCTTGGCAACAGATACTAATTCTTTATCGTTTCCATGCTCAATTGACAGTAGTCAATGCATATTCTCCATGATCCATTCTTATTTCATATGAAAATAACAGGTGCACCCCACAGTGACACACTTGGGTGTATAAGTCCTAGGTCCAAAAACTCCTTCAATTACTTTTTCAACTCCTGTAACTCTGGGGTCGACATCTGATAAGGCGTTCTTGCTATCGGTTTAGTCCTCGATCTTAGGTCTATGGTAAAATCCCATTCCCTCTTTGATGACATCCTGGGTAACTCCTCCGAGAAGACATCTGCAAAATCTCTCACCACCGGAAGGTGTTATAGACCTTCCGCTACTCCCTTCTCATTTAACTCAAGGATCACATAAAGCTTACATCCCTTGTGCATGCTCTTCTGTAGCTGCAAGGAAGAGATGAACCTCAAGGAAACTCCCTGGTTCTGACCTACAATCATGTGCCTATGTCTCTCATCATTGACCAAGCTCAACTGTTTCATCTCACAGTTGAGTATCACCTCATGCGATTCCAACTAGTCAATACCGATCACGACATCATAAGATCCTAATATCATGACGTACAGGTTGGCCCCAGTGAAAAACTATCCCAGGTTAAGGCTACAACCCGTAACCTTCCCTCCAACCTTTTCTTGGCTTTCGAAGCCATTTATACAAAGCTAAACTCATCATGTTCGTCTGCCTTTACCTTAATTATTTTTAGCGTTGCACCAGAAATAAAAATTTTTGTAGCACCTGGATCTATCAAAATGATAAGGGTCTGGTCAGTGATGGTACCTGATGTCTCGAGCATGGTCGACTAGTGCTCTGCCTGGCGGTTATTCACCATGGCATGGATCTGATAGGCCTTGCCCAAATCTCCCATGGTAGTGTGTCTGGCTGATCCAGATGCTTTGTTCCTCTCCATTGGGAAGTCATGTTGGTAATGTCATTTCCCCACATGTCCGACCGGCCTGGAACCTTGGTTTGTTCTGCTGAACAGGCCTAAATTGTTTTTTTTGTGGTCGACGCTATTGTAGGGCTCTGTAAGGAGTCCACTGCTGAGGCGTTGGTCACCGAGGTGTAGTGAAAGTGGATCCTCTATGGAAACCAAGATATTTTTGGGAATATCTATCTGGTGTCTGATGTTGCCTTGCACCAGATGACACTTGTCCCATTGGTCTCGCTGGAGTCCTACTCTCACCCCTGCTAATAATATCCTCCTCTGCTATGAGGGCCTTCTGAACAACATCATGCAAGGTTTAGGGTATCAGAATCCTAACCTTTGCACGGATGTCGACATTAAGGCCAAACAATAACCTTTTGACATTAAGTTTCTCGGTATTTAGGTAAGGAGCATACCGAAGCAGCTCCATAAAATGGGCCTCGTACTTGGGCATCGTACGGTCTCCCTGTCGCAAGGCGTTGAAATTTTTGAGTTGACGCTCAATGAATTCCTCTGATAGATACCTCTCTCAGAACCGTTCCTTGAACAATTCCCATGACACGTCTTTGATGACCATGTTCAATTGCAGCAGGAGCGTCTTCCACCATAGAAGAGAACTCCCCTTCAGTTGAAAGACCACCTTGCATACCCTCACACCGGAGGTTGTAATCGCGAAGCGTGAGGCACATCTCCTTGCTCTCCAGCCATGCCTCGATGGCTGAGCCATCTGCGACAATATTGGACTTGAAAAATTATCCCTGTCTAGTTCTTGGTGAAAGCTAATGGTACTGGCTAGGGCGCGTTGTGGACCCTCAAGGGTATAGGCACCATAGCCTCATCTCATTACAAATGGTGAATCAAGGCCTCTAACCTGGAAGGACCTTGTCATACCATCATCATCCCTAACAAAAATCAAACTAGCCCAAGGTCTTGTTCTCCCCCTTGGGGTTAGACTCCAAGGGCACAGACACTTCTGGAGGCTTCACACCTCCTTCCACGGCACCATGTTGTAAACCTCTATGGCGTCCTCTAATTGATATCACTGCATGGACACATTAAAGTTTTTAATTAGCGTTATGTTAATACTCAAGGGTTTACTGCAGTGGAAATCATGGTGATCCACAATCACAGGTTTGAACCCGCTCTGATACCATATGTAACGACCTCGATCGTTACGACTACATGCGACACAAAGAAAAAAAATAAAAAAAAATATATATATATATATATATTTTTTAAAAAGGAAGGAAACAATGACAACAAGTAATCATCACAAATCGATGATGAACACGATGCAAGAAAGTTAGGAAATAGACAACATAACAACCTATCATACTAGCACATCATGCAGTTAGATTTCACCTACGAAAATAAATTAGACAAAACAACGACTACCCTTACTGACGACATAAAATAAACCAAACGCAACCAGCATCAACAACACAAGTGTGACTTTACTGACAAAAAAATCATCCACATCGGGAGGATCATGACCCTATGTCGGGTTATCATAAGCACTACTTGATCAACGTATGCCATGTTCCAAACTTAAGGAATCATGTCACCACAATGCGACTGACATCCTAGGAACCCATGCGCAACAAGAATGATTCTAAACCTTTGACCAAACATAGAATCCAACCTTTCTGAAATCCAACATGTATTGACATGCATATACGAAACCATCATGAGAGCATTAAAATTTATCTAGCTAAACGGGGCACAAATGTGACTACAATTAGACAGGGTTAAAATTTTCAACCTTCTAGAGGTATTTGCTTACTGTCTTACCATCAAAAACTATTCTTGCACAGTTTATCCAACCTTAATCAATATAAAAACTTATAAAAAATTCCCACCTTCATTTAAATAAAACCCCTCAACATCATAGGGAAGTGAAGTGTCATTTAATTGAAAAAACATTGATTACCTTTAATAAATTATTATTTAACACAAAACAACTGCCTTCCCCCTTCCTTCCTAATTTACAACCCTTTACATCATTATGAAGAAATGAGCATCACTATTGTTTGAATAAATCCATATTTATCTATGAACATTTCATTTAACGTAAGGCATTTGCTTATTAACAATTATATGCAATTTACAATATCTAAACAGTTAAGCTCTTATACGCAATTAACAATACACATTTAACAATAAGAAAATAACAATATTTAAAAACAACTAACAATATTTACAGAACTTAACAATATCTAATTAAAAATACGCATTTAACAACAAGAAAATAAAAATATTTAAAAACAATTAGCAATATTTACAGAACTTAACAATACGCAATTAACCCTATGTGAGAAATTAACAATATCTACAAGAATTAACAATATACAAGTAATCAATATGCAATTAACACTATTTAAAATACAACTAACCATTAATCCCCCCCCCAACACTGGTCACATAAAACTTTGATCTGAACGTAGTGAGGTCTGTCCTAGGCCAGAGAGAACGCCATTGGACATTCCTCAGGCCTTGGACACAAAAATTTTCCAAGGCTATGTCCCACCACAAGGATCTGGGAGAAGCGAATAATCGCTGAGTTAATTTGTTGCCAAAAAAAAAACAACTTCAATGCAGCCTCGGTCAATGAATTGTTTTCAGGGTTACATTCTGGCATCGAAATGACGCCACCCTCAGTTAATTCACTGCTAGCTAAAATATTGGGCTTATATCATGTCGAGCCAAATCTCCATGTACACAGTCGATACCAAGTGCCAAGTCACAAGGGAGCATCCACATAAAGAGCTAAGGAGAAAACCCACAAAGCCAAAGTATTGCACTATCGAATCTACACCTCATGGATCTGGGAGAAGCGAATAATCGTTGAGTTAATTGGGTGTATATTAAAGGCTTTGCGCAATATTAAGAATCACGGTGTAAGAACAATTTACTGTTGGGTATGAGGACACTGAGATAAACTGGGTGAGAGGGTTGTGTAAACTCTGGGTGAATTCGTTGTCCAACTCCAAGAAAAATCGTCCAGAAATAAAATCATTGTCAAATGATAAATCGATGTCCAACAATAAATGTTGTTTAGTAATAAATTGTTGTCATTTATAATCTATTGACAATTCTAATGATAATCTATCGATAACTCTATTGATAATCTGGTAATATAATAAACCTAATGATAAATCTATTGATATGGTTGTTAACAACCATTCGTTGTCTTTTAATAAGTAAGTATTGTATCTATGATAAAATGTTGTTCATAAAATTGTAATTCGCTATTTCATAAAATCGCTATTGCTAAATCGTAAGTCATAAATCGCTATTATATAAATCGCTAAATCAATGCTATTCGCTTTATTCTCTTTAGTTGAAGTTCAAATGCTAGTCATTGTGCTCGCAATTTCAATTTCTATTTCAAATTCCAATTCAAATGCTATTCAATTCACAGTAGTAAAAATAAATTTCTTAATCAATTGTAGTAGTAATGATAAAATCGTAGTGTAAATATCAATAAAAATCCACAACTAAGGAACAATAAAAATCCATATTAGATCATTGGGTAAATAACAATAAACTCCATAACTAAATAACGATAAAAAAAACCATAACTAGATTGTTGTGTAACTAACAATAAAGCTCCTGACTAACAATGATAACGCATGCGCATTGCATACTCCAATTATTACCCACATAGTCATCACGAAGTCATCAGATATCTAGAAACGCAGAGAAATGAAGTGGAAATGTTGGGTAAAGTGAGGGTTAAATTAAAGTGTAAACACAGGGTGAAGAATCAAGTAAAAAGAAAGGGTGTCCAGATTGCAACTCAAGGGAAAATGCAGAGGATCTCACTGCAAATAAACATTGGGCAGAGGAATGATCCTACACTTATTATCCATGCACAGAAAAGAAGGGCATTTGAATCTAATTCTTAAACACCGAAGTGAAGATAGTCGCTTTGAATCCCAGCCGACTGCTCAGGAACAGACTAATAACTGAAGGGATCACAGAACAAAGGATAAAACACAAATCCACATCTAGATCTTCTCCGTGGAGAAGCAAATAATGAAATAAAAGCACCGTCAAGTAATAAATAAAATGCAGGCAGGAGATACAAGAGCGCAAGCAGGGTTTGGGTTTGGGGCTCACTTTGGCCACACGCAAATAGACAGTAACTCAGAAGTAAAGGATGTTAGGGATAGAAAGGGTTCTTGCTGAATGAATCAAGTGACAAGGGGATTAAAATTACCGTAGAATACACGTGAAAGGAAATCTCATGGAAATGAAATCTTCATTCGAGTACATTAAAATAAACAAGTGTAAATTAATTTGTATTGCAAGTAACAACTTTAACAGGCATACCTTAGCCAAATGTGAATGCTTCGAAGTCATTGTCCCACACATGATCTGTGTTGGAGTTACTTCACACACACTTAGGATTTATTTTTCCTTGTTTATTAGTTATAATTAGTCATTATCCAGTCTCCTATAATTTAGGGGAGAATATTCCACCTGGAGAATATTCTCTTTTAATTGACACTTCAGTTTGACTAGTTGAGTTGAGTTTAGATGTTGCATTGGTTTTGTCACCATGCAACATTGGGATCATCACCATGATAATTAGAAATTTCCTTGGTATCATCACCAGAGTGGCACATTAGCCTTGATTCCCTGAGTTAACTCCTCACTACTCTCTTTTCAGTCAATTAACTGAAGACTAGTTGACTAGTTAAGTCAACTAGGTGGCAGTTCACTCTGGTAACTGCCTGAGAGACTAGACTAGGTGGCAGTTCACTCTGGTAACTGCCTGAGAGACTAGACTAGGTGGCAGTTCCCTCCCGTAAATGCTAGTGTGTGTCCCAATCACTCTATACAACCATTATGGCACATTGGTTATCCTCTAGTCGAACTCATTGAGTTATACAGGGTATATCATGTGTAAATTATTCATTATCCACAACGGTTAATGAGAATTCTTTCATTCTTTCTCTTCTTCTTCTTCTTTCTCCAATTCTCTCTGAAAATGTGTGTATTATTGATTATCTAGATCTATTATGTGCAGTTTCAACACATTTACATGTTATCAGAGACGATGGACTGCTAAGAAAAATCTACACCAAAAAAATTTGCAGGTACAAAAGATTGAAGACAACGAAAAGATGGAATTCCAAAAAGAATTCATTCTTACACCTTACAACTATTTTGCATGGAAGGAGAAAATATATATACATCTCCGAACCAGAGGGTTGTATAGGTTAACCTTGAATACATATATAGAACCGACATCAGCCATAGAAAAATCCAAGTACTTAAATCGCATGGATGAGGCACTTGGAACAATTTGCAGTCTTATTTCTCCCGATCTCCTTTTTCACATATCTTCCTGTAAGACTCCCAATGAAGCCTGGAAAACCTTGGAAGGGATATTTGGAAAACAAAATGAGATGAGGGGACACATGCTGGAGGTAGATATGCTCACATTGGATCCAAAAATATTTGACAATATCCAAGATTTCTTTACAAAGTTTTAGGATTTACTATCGCAACTCAAAGCTTGTGGGGTTGATAAATCGACGGAGGAGAAACAAATGGTTCTCACCATTATCTCCAATATTGGTCATGAATTCTCTGTATTTGTATACACATTCCATACTTTCACATTCTCCTTCAGATCCACCTGGAAGATGCCTTCTCTTGAGGATTTTATCGAATTCCTAACACAAGAGAAAACCAAGTTCATCAACATGGGCACAATCAAAGGCCCAAGGGCACATGCACTCACTGTGCATGATGGTAGCCAAAAATATCAGAAATATAAATATAAATATAAATGGAAAGCTCATGCACATCTGAAGAAGGAAGGGTACACAAAACCCTTCACCAATGCCTCTGGATCCAAAGGAGAAAAGGAAAGAAAAGGAGAGAAATGCATGTACTGTCACAAAGGATTCCATTTGGAATCCACATGCATGCGAAAACAAATATATCTGATTTATCAAATACTTTAGCAAAACAACCTTGGATATTGCATCCCCAAGGGTGCCGAGAAGAAGAAGCCAGAATATCTGAATTCCAAGAAAGGCAATTCTAGCCATGCCTTGATTGCCATCAACTCCTTTCCCGATGCTTGGATCGTTGATTCAGGAGCATCAAATCACATGGATGCCTCAAAAGAAGTATATTATTCTTTTTATGCATGCAGAGGTCCTCTTATTTTGATGGGGGGCAAATCTTCTGTTGAAGTCAGTGGAAAAGGAAGGATTGAACTCACCAACGGAAGCTTCGAGAATGTGTTGCATGTTCCCAAGCTTTCTGTCAACCTTCTCTCCATGTATTAGATGACAAATTCTGGCACCAAAAATAAATTCATATTCATAACAAACTCTATGGACATATACAACATGCAAACCAACTCCAGGGTTGCTATCGGTGAGGTAAATCATCAGTCTAGATTGTATACATTTTCTGAATTCATTGAACCTAATTCTACTTTACTGCTTACTCATGTTGACGAAAGTAATAGTATATGGAATGAAAGGTTTGAACATTTGAATTTCAGATACATGCAACAAATTAGCAAGAAAATATTGGTTGATGGTCTACCAGACATCCATTTCTCCAAGGGAGTATGTGAGGGATGTGTTCTCGGAAAACACCTTCAAGAGAAATTCGACAAAGGAAAGTCTCAATAAGCTTCAACACCTTTAGATCTGATCCACATTGACCTTATGGGTCCTTTTCCACATCCATCCATCATCAAAGTAAGGTTTTTTGTCATTTTGTTTTATGATTTCTCATGTTTTACTTTTTCAGGCAAAAATTTGAGGTCTTTCAACACCTCAAAGATTTCAAAGCCTTGTTGAGACCCAGTCCAGAAAGAATATCAAAGTCCTTCGAACTGATAACAGGGGAGAGTATGTAAATCATGAGATCCATAATCTTTTCCATGAGGCATGGATCCAGTTGCAACACACAGTTCCCTATACTCCGCAACAAAATAGAGTTGCTGAGTGGAAAACCAGATCTCTAAAGGAGATGGCATCTTGCATGTTGCATGCAAATTCACTACGACAAAGACTATGGGCCGAAGCACTTAATTGTGTAACATACATCCAAAACAGATCTCCTCAAATATCTTTCAAGGATAAGACCCCCTACGAGGCTTGGAGCGGCCTCAAACTGGAAGTGACCCACTTTCACATTTTTGGTTCACATGCATGGGCTCAGATTCGCTATGAAAAGAGGAAGGCACTTGATCCACAGAGCATTGTGTGCATTTTTGTTGGATACTCTGAAGGTTTGAAGGGATATTGTCTGATTTATCTTTCCTCAGATCGGCTCATCATTTAGCGTAGTGTCCAATTCAAGTAAAGTGTCTCGCATGTACCTCAACAACTGCATAAGGACACCTTCACTCTTCCACCTGTCTAAGATGATGAGAATGCACATGCTGACTCTTCTTCAGATGAGAGTTATGATTAAGAGGAATCAAATGATTCAGATTTAGAGTCAGTACAGTAAGATGCAGATTCAAAGCATCTAGATGCAGTTACAATTCTAGAGTAGAGGCCCAAGTGGGCACATACTACTCTTTAGGCTGCAGGGGATCTCGTTGGTGATCCAAACGATACTAGGAGGACTCGATCTAATTTCAAGGAGCCTCCTGTTGCACTCACTGCCACTAAACCATTTCCCTCTAGGCATATTTTCTTGGTTCAGGCTTCAGATCCACAGTCTTATGGTGAGTCTATTGGAAATCCCTTTTGGGAATCCGCCATGTAGGAGGAGTACAACTCCCTCCTCGAGAACCAGACTTGGGATCTGGTTCCCCTTCCTTCTGGGAGGAAACTTGTCATATGAAGATGGGTCTATAAGACAAAGAGCCCAATGGATGGACAGATCAGCAGATACAGATCCATGCTTGTCGCCAAAGGAAATTAGTAGATTCATGGTATTGAATATGATGAGACCTTCGCTCCAGTATCGAAGATGGATTCCATACGATTGGCACTTTCCATTATGGAAACCAAGGGATGGGAAGTCCATCAGATGGACTTGAAGAATGCATTTCTTCATGGTGATCTCTCTGAGGAGATCTACATGGACCAACCCTAGGGATTTATGCAGGACTCATCTTTGATCTGTCGACTGAAGAAGTCACTTTATGGCCTCCAGTAGGCTCCGAGGGCATGGTATGCCAAGATGGATTCCTACTTGTTGTCATAGAACTTTGTATGTTGTAAATTAGACCCGAATGTCTACATGCTCGGGATGATTGATTCAATTCTACTTTTAGTTATGTATGTTGATGATTTTTTTATCACCGGGTGCTCGACTTCAGCCATTGTTGTAGTCAAGAGGATTCTACATGACAGGTTTTTCATGACGGACATGGGTTCGCTACACTTCTTCCTTGGACTCGAGATCAGTCAGGATGCATCAGGCATAAAACTGTCTCAGGACAAGTATGCATGAGATCTCCTTGAGATATTTCACATGATAGACTGCAAGTCTACTTCGACTCCTTTCCTATCAGGATTCAAACTTGAGGATGGCGGGGAGACTCCACTAGTTGACAACACATTATATAGACAGCTAGTGGGGATATTGTTGTATCTAACACACTCTAGACCAGACCTCTCATATGTAGTTGGCACAGTTTCCAGGTTCATGCAAGAGCTGCATGAGATACATTGGAAAGATGCAAAGCGTATCCTTTGATACGTATTGGGCACCATCACCTTTGGGATTCATTATGCAACAGAATCTACATTATATCTCATCAGATTTACTGATTCTGACTCAGCTGGTGATAGAATTAATCGCAATTCCACATCTGGTTACTCAATCAGTCTTGGTTCCAGGCCTATCTGTTGGTCGAGAAAGAAGCAAGTTTCCATTTCTATATCTTTAGCCGAGGCATAGTACAGAGGGGTAGTTAACATAACCATTCAGTTTATGTGGCTACAACATTTTCTCACTGAGTTGGGCATTCAGTTTCATCGACCGATCGTCATATGGTGTGACAACTAGAGCAATCTGAAGTTTTGCAGAGATCCAATTCAGAGGTAGTGGATGAAGCACATCGAGATCCACATGCACTACATCTAGGACTTAGTACATGAGGGGATCATCAACTTATAGTTTTTTCCTTAAGCAGAACAGACAACAAACATATTCACCAAGACCTTCACTGAGCAGAAGTTCCATTCTTTGTGAAGTCATCTTGGAGTGAAGGACATAGTTTCCTAGCAACTATAGTTATTCTTTTTACATACTTTGTACCTTGAGGGGGGCGGGGGTTCCCATGAGGTTTTCCCTCTTTTCTCACTTTATTTTCAGTGTATACTTTTTACTTGGTTACCTAACATGGCCTTGTTGCTGGGACACAATCTTTATTTTCACCATAGTGATGTTCAGCGGGGTTGTTGGAGTTACTTCACACACACCTAGGATTTATTTTTCCTAAGTTTTTTCCTCTTTTATTAGTTATAATTAGTCATTATCAAGTCTCCTATAATTTAGGAGAGAATATTCCACTTGGAGAATACTCTCTTTCAGTTGACACTTCAGTTTGACTAGTTGAGTTGAGTTTAGATGCTGCATTGGTTTTGTCACCATGCAACATTGGGATCATCACCATGCTAATTCGACCTTGCCTTGGTATCATCACCAGAGTGGTGAATTATCCTTGATTCCCTGAGTTAACTCTTCACTACTCTCTATTAAGTCAGTTAACTAAAGACTAGTTGACTAGTTAACTCAACTAGGTGGCAGTTTACCATTGTAACTACCTGAGAGACTAGATTAGGTGGCAGTTCACTCTCGTAACTATTGGTGTGTATCCATATCACTCTATACCACCACTATGGCGCATTGGTTATCCTCTAGTCGAACTGATTGATTTATACAAAGTATATCATGCGCAAATTAAAAATTATTCACAACGGTTAATGAGAATTCTTTCATTTTTTCTCTCCTTCTTATTCTTTCTCCAATTCTCTATGCAAATGTGTGTATTATTGTTTATATAGATCTATTCTTTGTAGGTTCAACACATTTACACTCCGTCCATGTCTCTCTTTCCAACCGATGTGACCTCATCGGTACCTCCCAACCAACGCAAGGGATACTCTTCTTCCCCATGAGGCCCCCAAGCCGCAAAAGGGCCATGTACACAATAACAGAGAATTCTAGCACCAAGATCACTTCACAAGGTCAAGCTACCACTCGTTACCCCAGATGGGTATCCCAACTCCCACAAGAGAAAGTTCAGTCAAGATAAAATTTCAGCAGTGTAATGTTAGGCAAACCAGAGGTGTCCATACTCCTCCTCTGCCATCTCTTTTATAGAGTTTTCAAGTAATCAGTTTCCCAAATTCTCATTAAATTCCTTTTTCATTTAGTTAATTTTGAAAAACCTCCCCCGTACACATTTCACCTGATCTCCTAGTTGCACTAGAAAATAAATTTTATTAATTAATTAAATACTCCTATTTCCCTCACCTACTTAAAAGCATTCCTAAAAACGCTCCTCGGTGTCCCAATACTCCCTTACAAATCTTAAATGACTTACACCTTACTTAATTCCTAGTTGAATTCATAAATAGAAAGTCCAAAAGGCTAGATTCCTTACTAAGTTAGACACTCAACTTTTTCTTTAAGTCTCCCATTTTCTTTAAGTTTCCCTTTTTCCTTAAGTTTCCATTTTCTTTTAAGTTTCCCCCTTGTTCCTATTTAATTAAAAATAAATTTAGCAAGTGTATATAAAAACAACCATTTTCCCTCTTTTCTTTTTAACTAAAAATTAATTTATCAAATGTAGATAAAAACAGCCATTACCCCTTTTTATAAATTTAATCCTCCAATATAATTTTGACTTTAATAAATAAGTTTGAATTTCTTACCCACCCTTCTTGTTACATGTTTATTTATTTACTTGACCACACGTTCTAGTTAGACCTAGGTTTTAATTTTCACTAGGTTGGGAGACAATTTTCAAGGGAACTTTTAGTTATTAAAATTTTTATCATCATCATCTATTTTAAGGTTGACCAGGTCCTAAGGAGGAATAGTTTTATAGGCACTAGGTTTATTAAATTATCAGTAAAAATCACGACGTGCCCTTGAGGATGCACTACTTGCTCCAAGGGTGCCACTCGCCTCTTTATTTTTTCTTTGCACGACATGCCCTTCAAGACGCACTATGTGCTCCAAGGGTTCCACTCACCTCTTTTTGTTTTCTTTGTGTGACATGCCCTTCAAGACTCACTATGTTCTCCATGGTTTCCACTCACCTCTTGACTGAATTTGGTAGACGTCGAACCCCTGGAGTCAATACTCCACCAAGTGATCTTGTGGGAGACTAAAGGCCTCTAAGGAATAATGCCCCTGCCTTATTTCACGCCCCTTAGAATCATCATGATCGACTGTCACAGTCTGCCCTCATGACATCGTGGGTCTTTTCGAACTAGGTAATCGTCAACCTACAGTTCGAGCCACGATGGGAGTGATAATAGGTTGTGGTAGGTCTGTTTCCCCACCTCTCCCTCAATGTCTCTGGTTGTCATCCATGACCCCTCTACTCTAATTGTGAGTCTGGTCGTCAAGATATTGTCAGCCTACATCCATCAACGAATCATGTCAACAATAATAATCAACCATTGTAATATCTAATCATATGTACATATGTAATATCAACAACATTCAAACCCAACATTCCACTCCCTGACTCGATCTAGAGTCCAAGGGGTTTCATTGATGCCTCTACATCCTCGATGTCCAAAGTCCTTCACACTCAGGAGAACCCAATCAATAGAACATGTCTATGTAAATACAAAAAAATAACATATCATCAAATCCATAATATCTCATAATCATAATTAAATCGACGAATAGTATAATAACCCGGATCACTTGCAAGCAAGTGTGCTCAAAGAATAACTTCTCTCAGTGCGCACAAGAGCATGATGTTACACAATGTAATTAATTGGTTTTGATGCAGGAGCTTCGTACAAAGCCAAAGCACGCGCCTAGCCAAAGCACACACCTAGCCAAAGGAACAACTGGACGTGCAAATGAAAAAGGGGCACGTTTTTATAAAAACGTTTTGAATTTTGAAAACTGAAGCATTAATGTAATAGCTAGGAGAAGCATACTTACATTTATGTCTTGGAGATATGAACAGATCTGGAGAAATTACTCTCATCTACCGGATGTAATAGGCATTTAAGTCTGTTAATGTAAAGTAGGTAGATATGAATGTTAGATTAGACAGTTTAGAAGTGTAGGAGGGAAAACGGATATAGACACCCTCACCCTTGTATCATTGTAACATTATTATCATTCATAATTAATAAGATGGAGAGCTATAGCAGAGAGTTGTAGAGAAGAACCCATGTATAGGAACACTTGAGTTAATATATAAATCTTTGACTCAATTTTCATGGTGTTATGATGCTTATTGTTTACATTAGTTAAATGGCATGTCCACAGTTGTTTTGTTTTCTCTGCTACACATTTGTTTCAATGCTATGTTGTGTGTATGATTTCATGTTGAATATATGAACTCTGAGAGAGAATAAGAATGAGTTTCAATTGTTTCTCTTTCTGAGAGTTCCTGCAAGGAGTGCAGTGAATGTCCGCAAGGTGTGCATTGATGTGGGTTTGAATTTTATTTTAGAAAGCTCAGGAGAGATATCGTTGTTCTCATACCAGCAAAAGTGCAGGAGAAGCACAGAGCCGTGCAAGGTGTGTGCAGGCTAGTTGAGAACTTAGAATTTATCAACTAAGGTGAAGGCTGAAGGACTATTGTTGCAAAATGTGCACAGGGTCGAAAACTCAAATAACGAGAAGTTAATTGAAAGTTTGTCACAAGAAGTGCGAGCATGATTCCTTTTGGAGGCTTGAATTTGTAAGTGGGAGCTCAGAAGGGATAGCACCTTTGAAGTGTTCAAAGGGAGGTGGAGATCGAAATAATCTCGTAGAGGTCAAGTTCAGGTGGAAGAATGCCAAGTCATTTTGGCTCGAGATCCTTGAGAAGAGTGAATGAGCGGTTAAATTTCTTCATGGAGAAGTGCTAAAATGCCGAGATCCATAGGATCACACGAATTTGTGAGGGATTTAAGTTCTTAGAAGCACCTAGGAAAGGAACTGTATTGATGGTGAGAGACCTTCATGAAGGAAGTGCCGAAGTTGCGAGAGTCATTGGATCTTGTAGAGTTACAAGGTGGTTAGAGGCCAGTGAAACCCATCACCTATGATTTGAGGGTCAATATGACACGTTGATCTCATTTCAACCCACGTCATCAGATCATTTCATCAATTTGGGGTTTGTGAGTTTGGAGGGCAGACCAAATTCTTGGTTTCACGAAGTCTCGAGTTTCGAGGAGTAGGGAAGGAAATCCAGACCATTGGATCCAAGTCACGGGAGAACCATTGGATCAGAACCTTCGTGGGGTATCACATATCGGGGGTTTGGGGGTTGAAGGAATTTATTTTCAAATGCAAAGTCGCGAAGTACCGAGCATCAAGGGATCATACAAACACGTGGCACATCCGTTAGGTGGGGGCCGCGTGGTTGATAGGTGGCGTAACAACAATCACCCAAAGAAAAGTGGAAGCGGGTGACAGGTGGTGGACACACAATGCCTAGGAAGGATTCAACTCATTGTTAACTTGTCGTGTTTTGGGGATTCACAAAGGAGGAGCATGAGGGCTCAACACTCCAACTCACGAAGTCACGATTTGCGAGTAGTGCTAGTGTTTAGCCTAGCCTACAGTTATATGTAGCAGGCGCTGGTGGGGAGGGAGGCATACCCATATCGCATCTCGGGTATCGAAGGTTTGGAGAAAGAGGAGTCGAGGTTCATCAACTCACCAAGTCGCGATTTGTGAAAGGTGCTTGCGCTAAGGCCCGGTTGTGGTCGCATGGAGATGTAAGGCTCATTCCAGGTGTTAAGTTGCGCAGGGCGGGTTTTCATGAAGGACCTATGGATCAGATTCGTGAGGTTCTAGTAGGGATCTGAGGGAGCTACTTCAACTTGAGGAGAATTAAGAATGATCCTCTGCGGATCATGGCCAGAGGGTCGGGGGTTTGCGTCAGTTGTGGTATCAGATCACAAAACAAATTCTTTGCTTTCTGTAGCAGAGAGAAAAGAGGAAAATTTTACAGCCATGCCGCCGAGAAGAAGAGACAGTAAAATGCCTAATCCAGTAGTGGAAAGAGAAATGTGTGAGTTACGTTCCAATCTTGATGCTATGGAGACAACACAAAGGTGCACAGTCGACGTTGGGGATATCAGTGAGGCTGAAAGTGAAAATGAAGATGGAAATGAAGTAGAAGAAGTTGCAGTTGAAGATGCTGCAGAAGAACGCCTATTCAGCGTTGTTGCAAGGATAGGTGATAGGGAAAAAATGGACATTCCAGTGTACAAAGGAAACTTGGGTGTTGAATAAATTCTAGACTAGATTATATCTCTAGACAAATACTTTGACTATGAGGATGTCGAGGAAGACAATAAAGTAAAACATGTTATTACCAGACTTAAAGGGCATGCAACACTATGGTCGGATGAACTACAGGCTGACATACGCTGCAAGGGAAAAAAGAAAATCAAAAGCTGGGATAGAATGGTTGCAAAAATGAAAGCCAAATTTATACCCAGGGATTATCAAATCACTTTGTTTTGGAGGATGTATAATTTGAGACAGAAGTTGATGTCGGTGAAAGAATACACTGAAGAATTCTACAAGATAAACATCAGAGCAGGTCATCGGAAAAGCGATGATGAAAAAGTTGCCAGGTACATGAATGGTCTATGATATGACATTCAAGATCAGATGAGCATGATGACCATTCAAAATGTGGAAGATGCTTATTAGATAGCTCTGAAAGCTAAAGAGAAGTTGAGCCGGAAGCAAGGTCAAAGAGGTCAAGGTAGAAGTCAAGCCAGAGGCAAAACAATTGACCAAGATAGAAGTTAGAAACCTAAAGAAGAGGGGAAGAAACCTCAACCTCAACCTAAGAGAGGAAGAAGCTCACAGGGAAGGCAGTATGCTGATAGAAATATTTTTCCTCTAGCCAGAGGAAGAGGAAGAGGTAGAGGAGGTGAAGTGAAATGCTTTGTCTGTGGAAAAATTGGACATAAATCCTATGAGTGTCCAGATAGGAAGAAAGAAGGTGGTGAAACTCACATTGTTGAAGCTCAAGGATGGAATGTTGAGGCAGAAGATGCTGAGGGAGAAAGATCCTTAATGATGAGGAAAGTTCTCTTGAAGCCAGAGAAGGAGGCAGGGAACCCAGCCCAAAGAAATAGTTGGTTTCAGACTGCTTGCAAAACCAAAGACAAGGTATGCAAGGTCATAGTGGATAGTGGTAGCACAGATAATATCGTATCTACAGAGATGGTAGAAAAGTTTGAGATGGAGACTATTGCACGTCCAATCCCATACAGAGTTTCATGGCTACAAAAAGGACATCAGGTAAACGTCACTAAACAATGTTTAGTTGAATTTAAAATAGGAGGGTAAAAAGATGAAATATTATGTGATGTCATTCCCATGGATGTTTGTCATCTATTGCTGGGTAGACCATGGAAATATGATAGAAACATGGTTCATGATGGGAGAAAGAACACGTACACCCTGGAGAAAAATGGTAGGACTCACATGTTGTTGCCGATTAAGGATAAAGAGGTGAAAACATAAATGAATTGCACTGTACTTCTCATGAGTGGGAAGGAACTTCTTAATGAGGTTAAGAAGAAGGAAGACATGCAATTTATTGTGGTTAGGAAGACCAAAATTGTTTTGACCAATACGAGGATAGATGATTTTCCAGAAGAAATCCAGGAGTTGCTGGAAGAGTTTGTTGATATAGTAGTGGATGAACTACCTTGTTCATTGCCACCTATCAGGAGTCTAAGTCATGATATCGATCTTATACCTAGAGCTAGTTTGCCAAACAAAGCAGCATATCGGTTGACGCCGCAGGAAAATGAAGAAGTTAAGAGACAAGTCCAGGACTTAATGGACAAAGGATTGATTCGAGAAAGCTTGTCTTCATGTGTTGTTATGACAATGCTCAGCCCAAAGAAAGATGGAGGCTAGAGAATGTGTACAGACTCAAGGGAAATCAATAAGATTACCATCAAATACAGGTTTCCATTGCCAAGGATGGATGACTTGATGGATTGGCTGAGTGGAGCAAAGTGTTTTTCAAAGATTGATTTAAAAAGCGGATATCATCATATTAGAATGAAAGAAGGTGATGAATGGAATACAACATTCAAGACAAATGAAGGTCTATATGAATGGCTTGTCATGCCATTTGGCTTAATGAATGTGCCCAATACTTTCATGAGGTTGATGAACGAAGTCCTAAAGGATTTCAGAGGGAAATTTGTCATTGTATATCTTGATGATATATTAATTTTCAGCAAAACTGAAGCAGAGCACTTAAAGCACTTAGCTGCAGTTATGAGAAGATTACAGCAAGAGAAATTGTTGATCAATATGAAGAAATCATCCTTTATGAGGACATAACTCATTTATTTGGGTTTTGTTATCTCTGCAAATGAACTGAAAATGGATCCAGAAAAGATAAAGGCGATTAAGGATTGGCCATCGCCGAAGAGTGTATTTGAAATATGAAGCTTTCATGGTTTGGCTAGATTCTACAAAAAATTCATCCGAAACTTCAATGGAATTAGCATGCCGATGATGGATACGGTGAAGAAAAGACATAAATCTTTTCACTGGACGAAGGAAGTAGAGAAGAGTTTCAAGCTGTTGAAGAAGAAGATCATTGAGCAACCAATTCTGGTTTTGCCAGATTTCAGCAAGACATTCTAGGTCAGGTGTGACATGAGTGGATTTGTAATTGGAGTAGTCTTGAGCCAAGACAACAGGACATTCGCGTACTTCAGTGAAAAATTTAATGAAGCAAAGATTAAGTACTCCAAGTATGACAAAGAATTCTATGCATTCATACAAGCGCTGAAGAAATGGAGACACTATTTGGTTCCCAAGGAGTTTGTTTTGTATAGAGATAATCACGCTTTACAATTTGTGACTCGATAGGAGAAGTTGAACCAAAAACATGATAAATGGGTTGAATACATGCATAATTTTACTTTTGTGATTAAGCATATTTCTGGAACTGCTAACAAAGTTGTTGATGCTTTGAGTAGGAAAAGTTTTCTTATGCAGGAATTCAGAGTCAAGACTTTGGGTTTTGATAACCTCAAAGAAATGTACAGAGATGATCTAGAATTCAAGGAGGAATATGAGGCATCTAAGAATCCAATTCCCAGAGATAGAAGCCAATGGACTGAATACATGATCCAGGATGCATTATTGTTCAGGGGGAATCAACTATGTATTCTGAAATGCTCCATGAGGGAGATTTTACTGAAGGAAAAACACAGTGGAGGATTAGCCGAACACTTCGGTCATGATAAAACGTTATCAAAGTTGAATGACTCATATTTTTGGTCATGGATGAGGACGAATGTGAAGAAATTTGTGGATAGGTGCAGAATTTGTCAGCACACGAAGGGAAAAAGGAAGAACATGGGGTTATACCAACTGTTACCCATTCCTGAAAGGCCATGGGACACAGTGAGCATGGATTTAATATTGGGGCTGCCAAGGGAACAAAGAGGATGTGATTCGATCTTTGTGGTAGTTGACAGATTTTTAAAGATGGCACATTTCATACCATGCCAGAAAACCAATGACGCAACTCATATTGCGAACCTGTTTTTCAAGGAAGTTGTTAGACTTCATTGTTTGCCAAAGAGTATCATTTCTGATCGAGATACTAAGTTCGTGGGACATTTCTGGAGGACCTTATGGAAGAAGTTGGGGACAAACTTTTCTTTTAGCTCAACGTATGATCCTCATACGAATGGACAGACAGAGGTCGTAAATAGGAGCTTGGGATATTTGCTGAGGAGCTTAGTGACTGAACACCACATTCAATGGGATCACATTCTGCCACAGGCAGAATTTGCTTACAATGATTCACTAAATAGAATCACAGGGAAGAGTCCATTCCAAGTTGTATATGGAATGCAACCAAGGGGAGTTTCTGAATTGAAAGATGCAGAACAAACTGACTTCAGAAGTGCTAGTGTAGAGGACTTTGCAGAAGGAATGAAGGAGCTTCACAGGCGAATCAAAGAGAGATTTCAGAATTCATGTCAAGAATACAAGCGTAGAGCAGATCAACATAGGAAAGAAATTCAATTTGAAGTTGGTGATCTGATTCTTGCACATCTAAGGAAGGAGAGGTTCCCAAGGGGAACGTATAACAAACTGAAGATGGAAAAGATTGGACCGTGCAGGGTCATAAGGAAATTTGGGGAAAATGCATATGAGATTGAATTACCCGATGGGGTTTGAATCTCACCGATATTAAATGTCATGGATTTGTACCCTTACAGTGATGAAGAAGTAGGATCAGAGGATGAGCAAGAAGAAATTCAATGGAAAAAACAAATGCATGTAGCTGGAAAGCATAATTGACAAGAGGATTAGTAGAAAGACCAAGAGAAAGGAGTATTTTGAATACTTTGTCAAGTTGAAGGGACATCCAGTTGAAGATGCCAGTTGGGAGGACGAAGCAACAATTCAAAAGCATGGACAGACCATGCAAGATCTCATGAACATGATTTCATGAAAATTTTCAAGTGAGGGAGTATGATGCAGGAGCATCGTACAAAGCCAAAGCACGTGCCTAGCCAAAGGAACAGCTGGACATGCAGATGAAAAAAGGGCACATTTTTATAAAAACGTTTTGAATTTTGAAAGTTGAAGCATTAATGTAATAGCTAGGAGAAGCGTACTTACATTTATGTCTTGGATATATGAACAGATCTGGAGAAATTACTCTCTTCTACCGGATGTAATAGGGATTTAAGTCTGTTAATGTAAAGTATGTAGATATGAATGTTAGATTAGACAGTTTAGAAGTGTAGGAGGGAAAATGGATATAGACACCCTCACCCTTGTATCATTGTAACATTATTATCATTCAGAATTCATAAGCTGGAGAGATATAGCAGAGAGTTGTAGAGAAGAACCCATGTACAGGAACACTTGAGTTAATATATAAAGCTTTGACTCAATTTTCATGGTGTTATGATGCTTACTATTTACATTAGTTAAATGGCATGTCCACAGTTGTTTTGTTTTCTCTGCTACGCATTTATTTCAATGCTATGTTGTGTGTATGATTTCATGCTGAATATATGAAGTCTAAGAGAGAAGAAGAATGAGTTTCAATTGTTTCTCTTTCTGAGAGTTCCTGCAAGGAGTGCAGTGAATCTCCGCAAGGCGTGAGTTGATGTTGGTTTGAGTTTTATCTCAGAAATATCAGGAGAGATATCATTGTTCTCATACTATTAGAAGTGCAGGAGAAGCACAGAGTCGTGCAGGGTGTGCGCAGGCTAGTTGAGGCCTTAGAATTTATCAACTAAGGTGAAGGTTGAAGGACTACTGTTGCAAAAAGTGCACAGGGTCAAAAACTCAAATAACGAGAAGTTAATTGAAATTTTTCCGCAAGGAGTATGAGCAGGATTCCTTTTGGAGGCTTGAATTTGCAAGTGAGAGCTCAGGAGGGATAGCACCTTTGAAGTGTTCAAAGGGAGGCGGAGATTGAAATCGTCTCACATAGGTCAAGTTCATGTGGAAGAACGCCAAGTCATTTTGGCCCTAGATCCTTGAGAAGAGTGAACGAACGGTGAAATTTCTTCGTGGAGAAGTGACAAAATGCCAAGAGCCCTAGGATCACACCAATTTGCGAGGGATTTAAGCACTTAGAATCACCTATGAAAGGAGCCGTATGGACGGTGAGAGACCTTCGTGAAGGAAGTGCTGAAGTTGTGAGAGTTGTTGGATATTGCAGAGTTGCAAGGTGGTTAGAGGCCGGTGAAACCCATCACCCAGGATTTGAGGGTCAATATGAGTCGTTGATCTCATTTCAACCCACGTCGTTGGATCATTTCACGAATTCGGGGTTCATGAGTTTGGAGGGTAGACCAAATTCTTGGTTTCACGAAGTCCCAAGTTATGAGGAGTAGGGAAGGAGATACAGACCATTGGATCCAAATCACGGGAGAACCGTTGGATCAGAACCTTTGTGGAGTATCGTGTATTGGGGGTTCAGGGGTTGAAAGAATTTCTTTTCGATTGTGAAGTCACGAAGTGCCGAGCGTTGAGGGCTCGTATGAACACGTGGCACATCCATTAGGTGGGGGCCGCATGGTTGACAGGTGGCGTAACAACATGCACCTAGATAAAAGTGGAAGTGGGTAATAGGTGGTGGAAACACGATGCCTAGGAAGGATTCAACCCATTGTTGACTTGTTGCGTTTTGGGGATTCGCAAAGAAGGAGCACGAGGGCTCAACACTCCAACTTGTGAAGTCGCGATTTGCGAGTAGTGCTAATGTTTATCCTAGCCTACGGTTATATGTAGAAGGTGCTAGTGGGGAGGGATCCATACCTGTATCGCATCTCGGGTATCGAAGGTTTGGAGAAAGAGGAGTTGAGGGTCATCGACTCACAAATTCGCGAGTTGCAAAAGGCGCTTGCGCTAAGGCCCGGTTGTGGTCGCATGGAGATGTAAGGCTCGTGCCTGATGTTAAGTTGCGCAAGGTGGGTTTTCATGAAGGACCTATGGATAGGATTCATGAGGTTCCAATAGGGATATGAGGGAGCCACTTCGGCTCGAGGAGAATTAAGAACGATTCTGGGCAGATCACGGCCAAAGGGTTGGGCATCTGCGTCAGGTTTTCAGGCTACTGGGATCAAATCTTGTTGTGTTTACCAAACACAATTTAATTTTTTTTCCAAGTTTCATTTGAGATCTCAATCCTTTGAACATGAATTCTAAATCACTAGAGACTAATATCCCTATTAATTCATGTGTTGCATCATTTTTTTCATCCCAATTAGATTTCTTCAATAAAATAATAGGTATAACTTTAGTTCCCAAGGTAACTTGGTAAATGCCCTTACTTCTTATTAAATCCTCCATATGGGATATCCATGAGTAGTAGTTAGAACTAGTTAGAACTAATAAGTAGGATCTCACTTGCACTAGCCATATCACAATTAGTAATATTGTTTCAAAAGTAGAAATTGATTGCTTTTATAGAGAGAGCTCACCAAAATAGGTAGTTTCAAAAGAAAGAAAAAAAATGGAATCTTGATGACAAAGTTATGTTCATTTTGATCTGGATTTATGAGTGGAATGAAATGAATAACAAACTAAATACAATAACACAGATATATGGAGAGAAATAACAGATATCTAGTGAACAACAACTTCTATTGAATAAATAAAATAGGCCGAAACTGTAAAACTGCAGAATTGAAAACAACTTTCTCGAATGGTGGTAGCTATCTCTAAGAAGAGATGTCACTTCTATGCACATCCATCCAAGAAGACTCATTACAATGAGGCTCTAGAGGCATTTTTAGCATTACTCATGAATTCCAAAACCCTAGACATCCAAAAACCTAACCTTAGGAGATGAAACGCTAAACGTTATGTGGGCTTTGATGGGTAAGTTGATACCTCAACTTCCTAGGGTCGAAACTTTTGCATGTGACCTGCGTTTTAGATGCGTGATAGCCCATTAGAAAGGTATTTTTGAGAACTACACATATGTCATCAAACTCTAACTCTTGCTACAATTTGATTGTGGCAAGACAAAAAACCATTGTTTAGGGCCCCAAAACAGCCCTGGAAGTACAAAAAGATGTACTGACATGAAAACATCCAAAATAAGCCAGTTGGATTAGGTGGCTGACCACCAATAGCCACCTGGAAGATGTGTAGGGATTCAGACAACCCTAGAAGTGTAGAACCCTCAATTACAGAGAATTACAGAGGAACGTGATGAACTACAAACTGCCAAGAGGAGCCGGTTGGAATAGGTGGGTGGCCACCGATATCCACTTGTATCACATTTGAAGAAAGGCATAAAAGTTCAAAATTGTAACCAAGAGGCCATCGGGTATGTGGATATTGGCCCACATGGTAATGGCTACATGATGATTTTGCTCACTTGTAAAGAGAAAAAAAAAACTACGTTTATCTTATAAATTCACTTTTGCAAATAAATTACTTTTATAACTTAAGTGACCCACTTTTATAAAATATTTGAGAATCATTTTTATAATAAAGTTATTTTGTAACTTAAAGTTGTATGCAAAAAATAACTTTAGAAAAGAACAATAAAGTTACTTTAAGAGTAATAAATTTATAACTTAAGTGAGATACACTTTACAACAAAGTTATTTAATAAATTAACTTGTATTCAATTTTACAAAATGTAACTTAAAAAGGGAAAGAATTTTAGAATTAAGATCTCTATTTTTATAACGTAACTTCCAAAAGGGTTATGTATATCAAATTTCAGAGAGGAGAAAAGGGGTTTTATTTTTTTATTGTTTATCCTGTCAAGCTTGGGCTCCTTGAAGTTCATGTTTTCCATATAAATATTTCCACAAAAAGTAAAATAACCAAATATTTCCACATTAAAAACAAGCAAATATTTCCAAAATGATTTTAGAACCTTATATGCTCAAGGTTAGATTTCAATTAGTCTAAAAAAAAATGCTAATTTTTCTCTTCATTTTTTTATTTGGAAATATGGCACAAGGAATGGGAAAAGAACATACATAAATCATAAAATACTTTCCGCTCTCTTGCTTTTTTTTCTAGGATTGCATAAGGTATAGGGAAAATATCATATGGCACAAGGAATGGGAAAAGAACATACATAAATCATAAAATACTTTCCGCTCTCTTGCTTTTTTTCTAGGATTGCATAAGGTATAGGGAAAATATCATATGTAAATCAGAAAGAAAGCAAATTGAAAATGATAAATTATAATAGCATACTGGAGGTACTTTTTAAAAAAGCTTAAAATTGAATTTTTATGCCTCTAGATATGATATAAATGATTATTTATTGGAAAACTAATATGTGGTTATTTCTTAATGAAATCGTGACATAGCACATGCATTCATGTGATATTAAAGAATACTTCCAATTTCATTGAGTATTGATAAATACTTTCCAAAATCATTTTTGTGAAATCCTCTCCCAATGCATATTTTCAATAAAAACAATCTATATTTTTTCCAAATACCACTTTTAATACACCCCCAACACCTAAAAACACCATGATACCCTACACCCCCTCGAATACTTACAATATATTGACTCTATTTTTCACAATTTGAAAGCCCCCTTTATGATTAAATGTGATAAGATATTGGTAAATAAGGTGAATCCCTGATGGAAAACAAGTACCTCTTTAATTGAAATGATGTTTTTTTTCAACTAGAAATGGGACTCTAGATGTACTAGAGTGTTTCACTTAACCCAAAAATGCTAAGAAGAAAAAAAATCTAGATATCTTTATTGCATGCAATGAAACAGGTTTAATATCTTGATAAAAAAATTAGAGTAAGTCTTCATACAATATCTGATAACATGATTATATCCACACAAGTCGAACACCTCAAGGCAATCATTCACATGAAGAGATAAAATATCAATACACTAGTGTTTACATAGTTAAAACCCTCAAAGAGAGAAACAATCTATGGCCCCAAACAACATGGACACTTGAGACAATATATCAATGAAAAAATAAAGTAGATTACATTAACATGTCCCGTAAATCATTATCAACAAATGACCCTTCATGCTCTTTCAATAAACATCATGGACTAATCGAGTTCTAAGCCATAGATCAAGTGTCGTTATTGATCATAAGATGAATATTCAAATCACTTTATGTATAGAACATAATCATGAACATTGAATTAATTAGTTACAAAAATCACAGTAAAGAAACACAATTTACTTAAAGAAACATTAGACCAAGTTGAGTTTAACTACTCCTATGTCTCTAATTATCTTAATGAAACAATACTAATCTTGATATATATTAGAAAGTGTGGGAACTACAAATAACCTAACATAGTGATACATAATTGAAGTTAATAAGATATGTTGATCAATATATATTACAATTTATTTCTTTATACTCTACCACTCAAAAGCACCATTTAGTACATCTTCACTCAAAAGCACCATTTAGTACATCTTCGTAAGAAATCATGATCAAGATAGGAACATAGTATGTTTTAGAACACTCTAATATGGCTTATTTCAAATGGTTTACTACAATATCTTCATAGTAACACCCGATTGATTGACTATGGATTCATACCATCTCCTAGACACCTTGTATTACTATATATGATCATTGGGTTGGTTTGGGATCAAAATTCTTCATCAAAACTCTCCATGTATAGCCATCATAAGGTAGGTATTGGTAAATAGTGAAAACATCCTAATAATTATGCTTTCGATCATTCATCACAAGTATTGTATTAGTGAAGTATATTAACTTCCAAACCATACTATTTGTATGTCACCTTATCACTTCTTTATGGTAGTATTCAAGTATCTTAAATATCCTCTTAGTGAAAGTACTTGCTCAGATATGTTTGTGATAATGAGTGCATCCTTTCTTTCTTCTCAAGATTTATAAAACTCTAACATGCATGTAATAATTAATAGGAATTTTTAGCTACATTTTCCAATAATAATCTCACTTCAAAGGGACCACTTATGTTCTTTATCAAAATTAATATGGTGATTATCATCATCATTTCAAGAGGCTAGATGTCGTGTATATTCAAGTATCTTAAAGCTCCTCTCAGTGAAAATTATTTCTTAAATATGTTTGTGATAATGAGTACATCCTTTATTTCTTCTCAAGATTTATATAACTTGGATATGCATGTAATAATTAATAGGATTTTTTAGTTATATTTTCCAAGAACAATCTCACTTGAAAGGGACCACTTATGTTCTTTACCAAAATGACTATGGTGATTATCACCATCATTTCGAGAGGCCAAATGTGATGTATTTATTGGGCCTTTTTCTTGGACCTATATCTTATAGAATAGGCTCATTGTAACATCTCACTCTTGCTCACTGAGCGAACTTATTCTTTGAGGACACTTGCTCGCAAGTGATCCGTATTTTATGACATTAAAACATTCATTTTGATTATGAGGCGTTATGGGTTGGTGACATGTTGTTTTACTGCATTGACATAGACAGGTGCTATTGAATCGGTTTTACTGAGTGTGCAAGATTTTGGACCTCGAGGATGTAGAGGCATCGATGGAACCCCTTGGACTATGAATCAAGTCGAGGAGTGTACCATTGGGGTTTGATTGTTTTATTTTGATATTAGTGCATCTGATTAGATGATATGATTATGGATATATTTCTGATATGATTCATTGATGATGCAGGCTAACGATAACTTGTCGACCAGATTCACATGTGGAGTATAGGGGTCATGCATGACCACTAGAGAGGTTGAGGGAGAGGTGTGGACAGCAGCCCTGCCACAGCCTATTAGCACTCCCACTGTGGCTCAAACTGTAGGTTAACGATTACCTAGTTCGACAGGACCCACAATTCCGTGAGGGCAGACTATGACAGTCGCTCACGATGATTCTAAGGGGCGTGCAATAAGGCGGGGGCCTCATTCCTTAGAGGCCCTTAGTCTCCCACAATTTCACCTGGCGGAGTATTGACTCTAGGGGTTTTTGATGTCTACCAAGTCATTCAAGAGGCGAGTGCCACCTTTGGAGCACGTGGTGCGTCCTGAAGGGCATGTTGCACAAGAAAAATGGAAAGAGGTGAGTGGCACCCTTGGAGCATGTAGTGCGTCCTGAAGGGCATGTCGCGCAAGGGAAACAAATTAAGGCGAGTGGCACCCTTGGAGCACCTAGTGTGTCATGAAGGGCACGTCACTTTTTTGATGATAAATGAATGAACCTAGATGGCCTTAGGATGAATAACGTGTTAATAATTTTTAAAAACAATTTCCCTAATAAAATGTCGCACAGTACGAAAATTTAAGCTCTAAGTCTAAATTATGCTAGTGGTAAAATTTTATCTATCTATTTAAAAAAAACAAAAAAAAAACAACACAAATAATAATTATACTCTTCGTTAAATCTTGTAATAATAAGGGGGTAAGCAATTTAAATGATTCATAAAAATCTGTCAAGGTAAAATTTAAAAAAAAGGGGAAATAATTGTTTTATTATTTATGATAATTTAAAATTATTAACTAAAAAGGGAAAAAGGAAAAACGGGGTTAATTTCTACACCTGCCAATTTGAGTCCTAAATGAAAAGGGGAAAGAGAGAAATCTAAAATATTTAGGAAACTAGGAAAAGAGGGAAACATAAGAAGAAAAGGGAAACCCAAGGGAAAAAGAAGAAAGTCAAACTTAGTAAGGTATCTACCATTAAGAACTTTCTAATTTAAAACTGAACTAGCAAATTGATAATGGGGAAATTCATTAAAACCTGTAAGAGAATTTGGGGACACCTAGGAGTGATTCTAGGAGTGACTCTAGGTGGGTGAGCGAAATAAGGGAATTTAATTAATTAAAGAAATTAATTTGTGGAGGAACGAAGGGGATGGGTGACACTTGTATGAGGAGGAATTTTTAGGATTTAATTTTTAAAAACTTAATTAAATGAGATTTTAGGAAAGTAAGGGACTTTGAAACTCTATATAATGAAGGGAGGAGAAGGATGAAAGATCTCTTCTGTTTGGGTAACATTACACTGCAGAAATATCTACTTGACTGACTTATCTTGTGGGAGTTGGGATACCCAGCTCGGTGAGGAGTGGTAGCTTGGCCTTGCGAGGTGAGCTAGGAGATAGTTGAATCTCTGGATAGTGTGTGTGGCCCCTTTGCAGCTCGAGGGGCTAAGGGGGAAGAAGAGTACCCCTAGCATTGGCTGGGAGGTACCAGTGAAGTCTCGTCGGTCGGCAAGTGGGAGTTTCATGGAGCATGCGGGGCGTCAGTCAGAGCGGGCGATTAGGCAACGGTATGCTCTCTTCATTTTTGTATGGTAGATTGTTGTAAGATTTATGCTTGGATCTGCATGTTTAATGAAGTAAGTAAACTGATTGTCTAGATTGATGACTAGATTTCTTTCATAGCCTAGCTTGATGATTGATTGACTCCCATGGCCTTTGTTTCTCCGCATGTATTGACTTCCTTATGGTGTTTGATTGTGACCATTGTGGTGGTTTTGCCTATCATCCCTAGCTCATCAGTCCTCGCCTAGGTAGTCGGCCAGGAGCCTAGTCTACAGTCATCGCTTCGACGTTAATAGACCTATGGATCTTAACGCCCCACCTTTTTGTGCGAGGATGATGAGAAAATGATGAACCTATCAGCTGTCTACCTCCGTTGTTGTCCTTGGATGATTGGATCCTTTCGGTTCTCTTACTGTTGTCTGCAATTGTATTGGTATTCTGGAAATGGAAAAACGAATTGATTCATGTCTACAATTGTATTGGTATTATGGAAATGGAAAAATGAATTGATTCATGTGTTCATTTTGTATTTGTATTCTGGCAATGGAAAAATGAATTGATTCATGTCTGCATTTTGTATTGGTATTTTGGCAATGGAAAAATGAATTGATTCATGTCTGCATTTTGTATTTGTATTCTGGCAATGGAAAAATGAATTGATTCATGTCTGCATTTTGTATTGGTATTCGGGAAATGGAAAAACGAATTGATTCATGTCTGCATTTTGTATTGGTATTCGGGAAATGGAAAAATGAATTGATTCATGTCTGCATTTTGTATTGGTATCCTGGAAATGGAAAAACGTTTTCTCTTTTAAATGTTGCCATAGATTGTTGTTTTAAATGCCCACATTTTTTCTTTCAAATGAGACAGAGATTGCCATTTAAAATTTCCCACATTTTTTCTTTCAAATGAGACTGAGTTTGATGTTTTAAATGGCCACGTTTTGCCTTCAAATGAGACCGAGATTGTTGTTTTAATTGCCCACATTTTTTCTTTCAAATGAGACTGAGTTTACTGTTTTAAATGCGCACGTTTTTGCTTTCAAATGAGACTGATTTTGCTATTTTAAATGCCCATGTTTTTTCTTTCAAATGAGATTGAGTTTGTTGTTTTAAATGCCCACGTTTTTGCTTTCAAGTGATGGACTGAGTTGCTATAGAAATCACCCACGAATTTAGCCTTTTAAATCTTAAATTCACTTTTCGGAATGACCACGATTTTGGTAAATAAAAATTAACTGTGTGCATGTTGAATTCGCTCACCCTTTTTTTTGTTATTCAATTCATAACTAACTTGCAGTAATGACCATGATTTTGCCTTCAAACTGTGATTTTGTTTTCCCTTGAGTGATGGACTGCGTTGATGTTGATTGGATACGTTTGCCTTTAATTGTTGAGTTGTTGTCGACTGGGCACGATTGGCCACCATGTGGGCACTGCATTTTTGCTAATTTTTCCACAACGAATTAAATGGATAATAGTTAGTTAGATGCCTTACTATTTCTAGATTCATTGCTATGTCATGATTGCATTAATTGCCTTGATTTTTTCCAGCAAATAAAATGGATAACAATGATTTAAATGCCTTGTTATTGCTAGAATCATTGAATTGCCAGAACAATTTCTACAGCAATGTAAATGGCTAGCAAATTCATTTTTTGGATTAAATGACACAGCGAGTTAAATGTTAACTAACACCTTAAATGCCTTGTTATTGTTGTATTACTTGTTATGACAACAATCATGTAAACTACCTTGTTAGTGCGCTTTTAATTGTCGTGTTAATGGTCATGTAATTGCCTTATTATTTCTATATTAATTGTTAAGTAAAGGCTATGTTAATTTCCCCGATAAATTGCTCCAGCCCTGCTAATAGTTAGTAGTTTCCTTCTAACACGATTAGACAGATAGTATTGTTAGTTCGGTCAATATAACTAGACTACATGCTGATATTTAATTGTTCATAAGTGTTATAATGATAGAATTCTACTTTAAGATTGTAAATGTTATTATTTAAGTTAATGTCTAGTTGGATGGAGAATTTGGATTAACATAGACTTGACCGATTAGGTTGTGTTAAAGATTAAAATTTGATTGGCAAGTAAGGAATGGATTGCAAATTTTAGACTCACTAGATTGAATTTTAATTAAGGATAGAGGACATTTATAATTATGGTTTCAGTATTGACCACTTAGATTTACAAAATTAATTGTATTAACGTTTATTTAGCGGACGCATTATTGTCTAATTGTAACTTGACGTGCCCTATTAGAATGGTACCCTTGTTAAAATTGAATGTAATCATAGATCGGTTAGACTGGGTGATTGGTGGGGGCGGGGACGATGTCGTGTGGGCTGGCATCACCCCTTGTCTTCATCCTCTTGTGTCTTGTCAATATTTGTGTGGGGGTAGGTATAGTCTCCCAGTTAGTATTCGGTTCCTAGCTCATCGGATTTTTCTTGAGTCTTAGTCCCTTTTGTTTTGCGCCAAGGTTATTGACGCATCTATCACTCGAGGAATGACATGATTCCTGATGAGGGGATCATGGTGCACCCTTGGGGATAATGGTGAATGAGATCTTGGCTAGAGTAGGTTCTTTTGTGTGAGTGTTGACGAGCGTGCAAGTTGCTCTTGGCGTAAGGGCCGAATGCCTTCATGCATTAGGTACGCTCGCCTTGAGGTTCTAGTATTTGTTTGTTTAGGCCGTGATGTCGAGATGGGGGTGTTGTCCCTTAGCTTGTAGGTGTGGTCGTGTTTGCGTCGGAAGGTTAGTCGTCCTCCTTTTTATTTTGCGCATGTTTTCCAGTTGTCTTGAGCCAGTGTGTGGTGTCATAGTAAATTGTTGTCTGGACTGTGTGCTAGTGTTCGTCGTCAATGGTGTGATCAAAATGTTGTCATCGTCTCCTTCTTGCCTCTTAACTCCTAAAAAAAATAAAAATGCTTCGCTTGTTGTCGTAATGATGGGGTCGTTACACTCATATGATGCATTGAAATCATGGAATATGAACCTAATCATGAATACAATCAATTACTATAATATAGAAATTAATATTTGTGTTAAAATAGTTTGTTTTCATCTATGCATGTAGGATAATAATCCCTTATAAACATAATGCTTACAAGTTAGACAAAGCATGCAATTTTAATCTTGTAAAGGGAAAAAAATAGAAAAAAAACATATCTATAAGTATAGACGATAATTTCCATTAAACATTTTCACTATCCATTCATGAAAATACCATATCTTTATTTTCTAAGAAAGACAAAACACAACTAGCTTAGATAATAGGAATAGTATGGTCTCACTTAATATATTATCAAAAATGTGAACCCCAAAACCCAATCAAATTCAAAGAAATTATAAACGTACATGATATTTTTTAGTTATCCAATACTAAAATTTGATTCATACTTACAAAAAATAATCCTTTATCTTATCTTTCGTCCATTTATATGCAACAACTATGACCTTTGAAGTATCATATATATCCTCAACCTTTCTTGCTATATTGGTGAGAAATGATATGTGTTGAACCATAGTTGTTATCTCCTCAATTGCTTTTCAATACTTCGGAGACTAACCTAAAACCCTCAAGAGGGTCGAAGCTTGGAAACTTGTTGCATGAAGTTGTATCTTCCATGAGATCCCATATTTTGATGCATTTTGACCATTCTTCTTGAACTTGGTTGTGATATGAATTGGAAAACATGCCCCAATAGTTTACTACTTGTTCTATCTTGGATATTTATTCTTTGGTCGAAATTCTAATTCCATGGTCCCCATGACCTTGACTCTTTTGAATTTTCTTAATGGACTAAATTCAATCTTGGACTTTAGCATGTTTTTCCTTCCACGTGATATTTTTTTCATAAAGGATAGATAATTTTAGGCTCAATTCCTTCAATTCTACCACCTTGGCTATGAAATCCTTCCTAATCTTTTCATTTATCTTAAATTCTTCAAGGACTTCCTCAATGTGTTCACTCACTATGTTTTGGGCTCCTTTATAATATTCTACTTTATTCTTCAATGTCACATTTTGTTTACTAATATTATCAACTTCATCCTCCCCATCCTCAATTTTTTATATAGTATATTGGGAGATGAATATCCCAATTGAAAGCAAAACATTGAATGTATTCTTCTTTACATAGAAAACACTCTTCATAAGTTTAAGGAATAGCACTATCTACATCTACTCATTTTATTTTATAAGTCCTCTTGACCATGGCTTGTTTGCGTCGATTGTAATATATAGAATCAAGGTTTGAAATATATTTTAATGGATATAAAATAGGATGATCTCCCCATGATAATGTATTTTCCAGATGCCTTAGAGTATAAACTTGTTCCATAGCTAGTTATTTTCCTATGTCACTGGTTTTAGGTACAACTTCATCATCTCCTATAAAATATATCACATTGTTGGGTGGTGATGTAACCTATTGTGCTTGTTCTTCGGATACGGCCCACTCTAATTGTTGTTGATCATCACATGTAGTATCACCAGTTCCTAAACTAGCTTGATCTTCTTCTTGCTGCAATCTCTCCCTCCTCATGTTTATTTCTTTCTTCTTCCTCTTCTATTTTCCTTTTTTTCTTATTCCT
>ML803957.1:177374-195126 GCA_009831015.1 Picea engelmannii | reverse complement strand
TCCTTTTCTCCTAGACTCTCATCCTATATTATTCCTTATTTGTATTTCGTAATTCATCATCAAGGATTTTTTTCTCTTTCTCATTCTTCTTTGACTCTTCTTCTTGGATAATTTTCCTAAGGTTATTGTAGTTCTTTCTTCCATTACTCTTCCTTATCTTATTTTCTTTTCTTTTCCAACTCTAAGTATGAAATTTTTTCCTTACCTCTTCCTCAATTTTTCTCCCCAATTATTCCTCTTTTTAATGCTTTAATTTCTCATCCTAGATTTCCTTTCTCTCGGCTTCCTCCTCGAGCCTTATTTATCATATCCTCTTAGCTTCTTCTATTTCATTTCTCATTCTTTTTTCATTATCTATCCTCCTAGTTATCGCATTGTATTTCTCAACTCTAGAAATAACATTGAAATGTACTAATCTTGGGTGTTTCAACTTATCATATACTTCTTCCAAATTCATGGAATTTTCTGACGGAAGCTCATTTTCCCAAGGCTCATGTGTGTATGGACAATATAGGGAGATTAATTCATAGTTCTTGGATACCAAACCTTTAGGGTCATGTATTTTGAATTGACCATAATGGAATATATACTCGAGAATATAACTAAAATCCTATCTATCATGTCTCGAATCTTTCAATAATGGCCCAAGATAAAATTTTATGGGATGAAGATATTTTTTCATAGTTTATTTTAGAAATAAATCATTTAAACCTTGCAACATCGTTTGATATGTCACTCCTACCAAAAAAAATATGTAATAGATGTGGTGCTACAATTGCACCACAAATTCTCAGGTAGGTGTTTGAAAGAACATGTATTCCAACAAAGTATGATAACCTTCAATAACCAATCACACAAGTAGATCAAATATAAACACATCAATGTTTTTACATGGTAAAACCCCTTGTCGAGAAACATTCACAACCCCATCCAATGTGGCCACTTGAGGAAATTTATTAATGCAAAAGAAAAAAATAATTAGAGGGATTTTCTCACAATCGATCATCGGAAAATGACCCTCCATGCTATTTAAATAGATATCATGGAGCAATAAGGTGTTAAGCCACGGATCAATGTAGCCATTAATATCAAGGAGAATATGAACTATCATATCACTCTATGACGGGAATATATCATGATTGCCATATTACAAATGCATAATAATTCATACTAAATAAACACACTAAGGAAAACACTTTAGCCTAATGACACATTAGACCAAGTTGATCTTAACTAAATCCCAATTGTCTAAATATCCTATCGCCCCCCCTTAAAAACAACTTGGGATAATATTTAAGGATTTATAAAGGAAACACGATAGAATAAATAAGGAGGCATTAGAGCGTCTCCCTCATTAACGAAAACTTCTTGAACACAAAACACAGATCAAATATTGGAAAACTTCACTTATGTAAGAGACTTTGTGAATATGTATGTAACTTGATATTTTGTAGGGAAAATGAGCACTTCAATAACTCAATCATGAATGAGGTTTTTGATGAAGTGCATGTGTAGATCGATGTGTTTGTTGTGCTTATGTTGAACTGGATCTTTCGTGATGTTGATGTCACTTTGATTTTTGCAGCAGAGGGTGGTCAGATGATATTACTAGAATACAAACTCTTAAAGGATCTATCAAAACCACAAGGATTCTTGACTTTCATTAACCATTTCTTGGTACTCTACTTCTTTTGAAGAAAGAGTAATAGCTTGTCATTTCTTACAAGTCAAGTGATATGTCAAGAACCAAGGCTGAAAACATAACTTGTAATAGAATTTCAATCATCAAGGTCACCGACCCAATCCAAATCAGTGAAACCAACCAACAAAGGAGCCCCCCCTAAGCTGTAATGTATCCTAAAATGAATTGTACACGAGACATATTGAAGAATCCTTTTACCTTTTTTCCAATGGATTTCATGTCGTGTTTGCATATACCAGGAAACAATACCAATAACAAAGGAAATATGAGGATGGGTGTGAGTCAAATATAAGATGCTACCAACTAACTAATAGTACAATGTCGCATCAATTTTAGAAGAAGTAGAAGTGGTATAAAATTTTATTCTAGACTGGATGGGAGAAGGGGATGGTTTATAATCATCCATGTTAAAGCGACGAACAAGGTCACAAGCATACTTAGACTGGGAAAGAAAATTTTATTCCTTGGTTTCCAATACTTGGAGGCCAAGGAAATAATGCAAATAGTCGAAGTCTATCATTTCAAATTTCGTTTTAAGGCTATATTTGACATGGTTTAAAGGTTTAAGGTCTTTAATAGTGAGGGTAAGGTAATCAACATAAAGAAAAAGTATTATCAGATGGATTCCCCATTGCTTGGTGTACACATTAGGTTCAAAATGACATATAGAAAATTTAGTGTCAAGAAGAAAGATGTCCATTTTGGCATACCAAGCTCAAGAACCTTTCTTAAGACGATACAGAGATTTCTTAAGTGAACAAAAAATGTTGGATTCATTCTGGACATAGCCAAGAGGTTGTTCCATGTATATTTGTTCTTGAAAATACCCATGTAAGAATGCAATTTCACATACATATGACGGACCTCCCATTTGTGTGAGGAAACAAGGGCTATAACAAGGTGGGTGGAATTCATTTTAGCTACAGGGGAAAAGATTTAATTATAGTCAATTCCTTCAACTTGAGAGAAACCTTTGTAAACTAATTGATCCTTTTGTCTTTCAGAACTTCCATTCGATGCATACTTAGTCTTTTATTCACATTTACATCTAACAAGTTTCCTTCTTTTTAGAAGAGGTACAATATCCCAAGTATCATTTTCCATTAAAGAGTGATACTCTTCATTCATTATCATGTTCCAATCTAGATGGCCCAAATATTTTGAAAATGTGTTTAGATCATGAGTCTCTAGAACTTGAACCAAAAGAGAAGAGGCTTAGTGGAACTATGAACGTGTTTGACTTTGATCTGCAGGATCACCGACAAGATCACTAGTTTCTTTGTGTGTTGAGAAAACCCATCTAGGAAGAGGTGGCGGTGGTGCAGGTTCATGTTCAATGGAATCATATAGAGGAAGGTGAGGAAGTGGAGGTGGATTTTCATCATCACTATCATTATCTGAAGAAGAAGAAACCATAATAGGAACAAAATTTGTAAAAAACGTTAAAGATGGCTCACGGGACAAAGATTGAACAAACATTGAATTAGGTTCGCAGGCCAAGAGATTTTCATCAAAATTAACAACTCTTCTAATAATAATTTCATTGGAATGACATTGAAGATGTATTTAACCTTTGACATCTTTATAATATCCAACAAAAATACACTTCTCACTTTTAGGTTGTAAAACTTTCCTTTTCTCATAAAGATTGTCGGGCCATGCTATACTACCAAATAAATGGAAGTGGCATACATATGGCATAATTTTATTCCATACTTATTTTGGTGTTACATTTTTTAGAGCCTTTGTGGGAGTGTGATTTACTATGTAATTTTCAAAATTGATGGCTTCTTCTCAATAATGAAGACTTAATCCCTTAGATTAGATCATACAATTAGCCATTTCTTTTAATGTGTGATTATTTCTCTCAACAAAAACATTTTGTTGCATTATATATGAAACAAAATGTTGCATCTGAATGCTCTATGCAGTGTAATAACTTGTAAATTTATTGTTCACATATTCACCTCCAATGTCCATTCTTAACCTTTGAAGTTGATGTCCAATTTTTTTTTCTACAAGGGCCTTGTAGGCCAATAAATTATTGAAAACTTCACTCTTAGGCTTATATCAGTAAACCTAAGTGCGTTGGAGAACTTATCAATGAAAGTTAAGAAATACTTTCACCCAGAGAAAGAAGGAGAAGAAAGTGGACCACAAAAATCACAAATGAACAAGATGCAAAGTGGTTGAGGCATGCCATGATATATGTTTGTAAAAAATGTCGCAATTATGTTTTCTGAGAACACAACTTACAAAAACACCATCTCTAAAAGAAACAAGAGGAATACTAGTCATCGTGTTTTGATTACATAGTTGTTGCAATGAGTGATAGTTTAGATGACCAAACCTCTCATGCCAAATTTTACTCAAGTCATCACTATGAGCAACAAAACTTGATGGAAAGGATGATCACCCAATGTTGTCAAAATTGTACAAACTGGTAATATCATCAACAATTCCATATACGAGGACATGCTTAGGAAATTTGAAATCATTGATTACAACTTGGTAAGGTGAAAACTTAATGTATTTACCTTCATTTGAATGAGTGACTCAATACATTAATAGAATGTTGCAGGAAATACTTCTAAGACATAACACATCATTTAAATGACCATTGTCTACCTGAATTGTTCCAGTTCCTACAACACTAAGATATCTATCATCACCAACAAATATTTTCTCAATGTTACATTCATTAAGAGTAGAAAATATGGCTTTATCCATAGCCATATTATAATATGCTCCAGAATCAATAATCCACTCATAATAAGAAGAAGTAGAATTTCCATTGAAGGAGAAAGGAGAAGAAGAAAGTGCATGTCCATGAGAAGAAGAAGAATAAATGATACTAATATTGTGCTTCTTCAATATTTCTTATAAGGATTCCATATTTTTAAAACATCCAGACTCCACATGGTTATGTTTTCCACAAACGTTGCAATGTTTGTCAATATTATTACTTTTGGATTTTTCTTTTTTGTCACCATTAGGAGAATAATTTTGCATAGAGGGTTTGGGACCCTTTTTTAATTTTTGTTGTGGCAAGGATGTTGCTTCCTAGGATTATTTTATTTATCTTTCTATTGGGACACTAAGGATTTGTTGGATGTTCCTACAGTGTTGATCAATCCAAGTTGCACAAGATTATATTTCTCTTGAATTAGAGACTAAAAAAAATATTCAAGAGATGGTTCTTTATAAGAACTCCATATATCTTATATAGTGTCATAAAAGGTATATACAAATATAAAATATGCACTACCAATATTAGAAAAAATAGCATATATGTATCGGTTTTCCTTCGGATCTAGTTTCTATTCAATACATAAAAGTCTAAGTGTTTTGAGCTTAGATAAATAATACTCAATGCAAGGAAAATCCTTGGAACTTAAAGTCATTAATTGATTTTCTAAATGGTGGGCTCAAACAATATTGTGTTTACCAAACACAACTTGAATTTTTTCCCAAGCTTCATTGGGGGAATGAATTATTTGAAGGTGAAACATTAAATCAAGAGAGATGTACATTATGTTTAGTTCATGTGCTTTATCACTCTTATTATCCCATTTTCTTTCTTTTCAACATCCATGGGTTCTTGTTCTTTTCCCAAGGTAATCTGGTACAATCCTTTACTTCTTAGTACATCTTCCATATGGGATTTCCATGAGAGGTAGTTGGTATCGGTAATAAAAACATCACAGGTAAAATCCATATTAAATATGTAGAGAATATGGATTTAAAGGATAAACATGATAGTGTGGATGGAAATCACTTTAAAAAATAGGTCGTTTTAAAAAATGACAATGAAAACAGACTTTGTATGTGAAAGTTATGCACTTTTGAAAACTAGCATAAATGATAACCAAAGAGTCACATGGCAAGTAGAAGTTGGTCCACATGGTGATGCTCCTCCTTATATAAATTTTCCTATAATCCCACTTTTACAAATAAGTTACTTATGAAGTGACCCACTTTTATATAATAAGTGAGAATCACTTTTACAATGATTTTACTTTAAAGTTTCATGTAAAAAAGAGTAACTAAAAATAATATTAAAGCTACATATAGTTATTCACTTTAATAAATTAAGTGAAATTCACTTTATAATGAATATATGAACGTTTTCAAGGAAGTAACAAAAAAACTACTTGAACTCAAGACCTCTTACTAAATAAATCAACTTTCAACCAAGTGAGCTACTGTAAAACACATTATAATATTGAGGAGGATGGGAGTTGTTGTTGTTGTTGTTTTTCTTGTTGTTGAAGAAAACCTTGAAGTATGTGCTAAAACAAAACCTTATTTTTATGCATTCACACACACAAAAAAAATTGTTTCTCGACACAAAAATGGTTAGAACTTGGCTAACTTACCCGAAAAATGCAATTTTTCTCTCTATTTTAGATTCACTGAGATCACACAGAGCGCACAAAAAAGAGAATACAAAAACTAGAAAACAATTTCCAATCCATTCTGATTTTCCAAGATAAAAAATAATGTAGGGAAAAGAGAATGGGTACAAACCAAAAAGAGTAGCAACCTGGAAACAAAAAATAGAAAACTGAAATATTATCTCTGTAAAATTTTTGAAAAGGGCATATTTAGGATTTATATCTCTAGATCTTACTGAAATGGTCGTATCTTGGGAAAATGAAAAACCTTTTCGAGTGAAATGAAAAAAGTTCCTAATTGAAATGAGTGCTTAAGAAACAATGAATAGTCCACTTGGCCCAGAAATGTATCAAAATAGCAGAAACTAAATATGAGGAAATACGACTTCAAGATCTCAATCTACAATGGGAGAAGATATTGAAATGTGATTGGATACCATGTTTGAAAAAACATGTATTCCAACAGAGGAAAAACACCTTCAATAACCACTCACACAACCAAATCAAATATTAACACATCTATATTTTTACATGGTAAAACCCCTGTGGGGAAACATCCATGACCCCAACCAATGTTTCCACTTGAGGAAATTTATTAATGAAAAAGAAAAGTATTACAGATAGTTTCTCACAATTCATCATCAACAAATGACCTGCCATGTTTTTTAAATAGAGTTCATGGACCAAACGAATGTTAAGCCACGAATCAATGTAGTTGTTAAGATCAAGGAGAATATGAGTTGTTGGATCAATCTATGTTGGGAACATAGCATGAATGTCATATTACAAATGCATACTAAAGAAACACACTTTAACCTAATGACACATTAGACCAAGTTGATCTTAACTAACTCCTAAGTGTTGAAATATCCTAACAATAGATGTAATCCTCGTGGAGGTACTAGTTTCCAATGTACCCAATCAATCTCATAGGCTCTTTAGTTATCCTTTGGAATTCTTTGCAGAAGATAATCTTATACAACATAGATAAGAAGTGATCACAAATATTATAATCTTATATATTTTTTCCTATAAAATATGGAAATAGACATGTATCGAGGATTTTGAAATATGCCAACTAATATTGAGACTATAAATGTGTTGAACCTACACAGAATAGATCTAGCTAGGAATTGACACACGCATTGTAGAGAAAATAGAAGAAAAGAGAAGCAAGAGAGAAAGAATGAAAGAATTATTAGTAACCAAATGAATGAATGATAATTTACACATGATATAATTTGTATAACTCAACCAATGTGCACTGGAGGAGAATCCAATGTGCCATAGTGGTGGTCTAGAGTGACATGGACACACATCAACAATTACGGGAGTAAACTGCCACCTAGTCTAGTCTCTCGGGCAGTTATGGGAGTGAACTGCCACCTGTTTGAGTTAACGAATCTATCAGTCTTCAATTAACTGACTGAAATAGAGTGAAGTGAGGAGGATATCATGGAATCATGAGTAATGTGCTAGTATGGTGATGATCCCAAGGAAAATGCACATTAGTTGGTGATGATCCCAATGTGGCATCTAGACTTCACTCAACTGATCAAACTGATGTGTGAATTGAAGAGAATACTCTCCCTAGAGGAATATTCTTCCTAAAATATAGGAGACTGGATAATGACTAATAAACATAGGAAAAACCTTAAGAAAAAAAATCCTAGGTGTGTGTGAAGTAACTCTAACACCCCCCTGAACATCACTATAGTGAAAATAAAGAATAGGTCGTGGCAACGAGGCCATGTTAGGTACCCAAATACAAAAGATACACTGAAATAAATGATGAAAGAGGGAAAACCTCATGGGAACNCCTCAAAGTACAATGTATGTAAAAAGAAGAATTGACAGTTGTTAGGCAATGATTTCCTTCACTCCAAGATGACTTCGCAGAGGATGGAACTTCTTCTCAATGAAGTTCTTGGTGAAGATGTCTGCAGTCTATTATGCTGAAGGAAAAAACTATAGGTCGATGATACACTTGTGTACTAATTCCCAAATGTAATGCATGTGGATATCGATGTGCTTCATCCACTGCCTCTAAACTAGATCTCTGTAAAACTTCAAAGTGATCTGGTTGTCACACTAGATGATGATCAACCAATGAAACTGAATGCTTAACTTAGTGAGAAAAGGTTGTAGCCATATAGCCTGAATGGTTATGTTAAATCCCCCTATGTACTCTACCTCAGATGAAAATAGAGAAATAATAACCTTCTTCTTTCTCAAACAACAGATAGGCCTGGAACCAAGACTGAGTGAGTAACCAGATATGGAATTGTGATCAATGTTATCGCCAACCCAGTCAGAATTAGTGAACCCGATGAGATCCAACGTAGAGTTTGCTGCATAATGAATCCCAAAGGTAATGGTTCCATGTACGTATCAAAGGATACATTTTGAATCCCTCCAATGTAGCTCATGCGACTTCTGCATGAACCTGGAGACTACTCCCACTGCATAGGAGAGGTCTAGTCTGGAGTGTGTGAGATACAACAAGGTCCCCACTAGATGTATCTGCATTCTTTTTTCAACCAGTGGAGTGTCCCCGCCATCCTCAAGTCTAACTCCTGATAGGAAAGTAGTCAGGGTGGACTTGCAATCTGTCATGTGAAATATCTCAAGGAGATCTCATTCATACTTTTCCTGAGAAGGTTTGATGCTTAATGCATATTGACTAAACTCGAGTCCAAGGAAGAAATGTAGTAGACCCATGTCCATCATGAATATCCTATCATGTAGAATCCTCTTGACTATAGAAATCACTGAAGTCAAGCAATCGATGATCAAGAAATCATCAAAATATAGAACTAGGAGTATAAGTGAATCAACCGTCTTGAGAATGTAAACATTCAGGTCTTATTTACAACGTAAAAAGTTCTGTGACAATAGGTACAAGTCCATCTTGGCATATCATGCCCTCGGAGCCTACTTGAGTCCATAAAGAGACTTCTTTAGTCGATAGAATAAAGATGAATCCTACATAAATCCCTGGGGCTACTCCATATAGATATACTCAGAGAGATCACCGTGAATAAATGCATTCTTCACGTCCATATGATGGACTTCCCATCCCTTGGCTGCCACAATGGAAAGTTAAAAACATATGGAATCCATCTTTGCTACTTGAGTGGAGGTCTCATCATAGTCAATCCCATGCACTTGATGAAAGCCTTTGGAAACTAGCCTAGCTTTATATCTGCTAATATTCTCATCTGCTACACTCTTGGTCCTGTAGACCCATCTGCACTTGACAAGTTTCCTTCCTGAAGGAAGGGGAACCAGATCCCAAGTCTAGTTCTCGAGGAGGGATTTGTGCTCCTCCTGCATGGAGGATTCCCAAAATTGATTTCCAACAGCCTCTCCATAAGACTATGGATCAGAAGACTAAAAAAAGAAAAGATTATTGGGAGGCATTGCTTCAGTGGGAGTGAGTGCAAGAGGAGGCTCCTCGAAATCATATCAATTCCTCTTAGTACCACCTAGATCCCCAACAAGATCCCCTATATCCTGAAGAGTAGTCTTGGCCCATTTCGGCCCATGCTTTGGCTCTACGTCTGCATCTGGATGCACTGAATCTGCATATGACTATACTAACTCTATATATATATCATTTGAATCCTTTGAATAATAACTCTCACATGAATAAGATTCATCATGTGCATGCTCATCATCTATGACAGGTGGAATAAAACAAATATTTTCATGCGGTTGTTGAGGTACATGCGAGACACTTTCCTGGAATTGGACACTTCACTTAATGACGAGACGGTCCGAGGAAAGATCAATGAGTCTGTATCCCTTCACACCGTCGGGGTATAAAATGAAGATACACTATATGCTCTGTGGATCAAGTGCCTTCCTCTTCTCAGAGGGAATCTTGGCCCATGCACGTGAACCAAAAATACAAAAGTGGGAAACATCCAGTTTGAGGTCGCTCCATGTTGGAGAAATTTCTATTTTCGGAACACTAGTTCAGTGGGAGTAACATTAGTTCAGTGTGAGTTAACTGACTAGTTCTATTTTAGACTTTCTAATTTTATACCATCACTATTATGTATGCATTCCTAATTATAGGATGTCATTTCCTATATGAGTGAATATCATTCACTCATTGAACAGATCATAATATGCATTGATTCTCATTCTTCATATTGTATCTCTCTTTCTTTTCTTGATAAGATTTATTTGTGTATGCTTTAGCCAGGTGTCCTGTGCAGGTTTCCATGAAACACTGACATGGTATCAGAGTCAATTTTCTTGGAGAAACCAATATAGCCAGAGAAGAGTGAAAGAGGATTGAGTAAACCTAATTTTTGTTGATCAGGATAGCCTAATTGAGAGGGGGGGGGGGTGAATCAGTTAGATAAAATTTCTTTATTTTCTTTAAAAAAAATTACTCAATGAACATAGATTATTCCTTTTACTATATGTCTTTTCTACAAATAATTCAGATCAATTAATATGCACTCACATAAATAGACAATGACACAGAGATTTTCATGAGGAAAACCAAAAGGGAAAAACCTCTTCTTCTTATGAATGAAAGACAAGCTCCAACTTTTCTTTACATTCTTATTTCATCTGAGCTACAACCCAGATGAGGTTTCTACCTCTGTTTATTCAACGCCTACTAAATGGAAGCTACAATTCCCATATGTACAAGCACCAACTTGTACAGGAGACTTTTACAGTTTCCCCTTGCTCCTCCCTACCACCCTGGAATCCTTCTCTGACACTAAGAACCTACAAACCAACTCTTTATCTTCTCTGTCAAAGATTAAGCATTCAAATCCTCTCTATTTATATATTCATATCAGAATCCATTCTTGAACAAACCACTTAGATTTATCAATCTGTGCATATGTCTTCTCTCCTTAATCTTTTCTCTATCTTCATCATTTATTCTCATTGTCCCTGTATAATTTTATTTCAGTTCATCTTAATTTACAAAAATGAATTTTAATTTTCTCCTCTGTGTTTTTTCAGAGCTTCGGCTCTACCATAATTCCCCTACTATCACACACAATTTCACTCGTATTTACCCTATACATTTAGAGCATACACCATAACCCTCAGGCTTCGAAGATTTAGTTACAATAATTGAATAACTACCTTACAATGATCATCATTGGCCAAGGCATCAAGAAGAACAATATCCACATGATCAGTTTAAATATTTAATCAGCATCGTTCGATGAACATACATTTTTTTTTACTTTTCAGCATAGAATAACCCTCGAGCGCTTCGGAAAGACAATTGTGCTAAACCATATGCCCATTGGTTGTGACCATAGGATAATCGAAATGTGTTTCGCATTTCACATTTTGGAAATCCTGTCTCGAAGGGTCTCGACACTCCAAGTTGTGATTCCTGAAATGGAGCATAGCTTCGTGCTAGCTCTTCCCTCTCACATGACCATTGACAATAACCACTGCCTATGCCAAAAATGCATTTCTCATTTCGACATTTCGTCATTTCGCATTTTGGCATTTCGACGTTCCGCATTTTGCATTTCAACATTTCGGCATTTCGACATTCCTGTGATGAAGTGTTTCAACACTCCAAGTCACGATCCTCAATATATGCTTTTTTCTGATCGATGGCCCACGACCTTTCGTGATCAGACGATCCTGATCTCATCTGAACTTTGCGTTTCACAATTTTGCATATTGCGATATTAGAGGTTGGAGAACCTCCTTTCTTTGACATTCCAATAAGAGAAAAGCTGATCTGTGACCATGTGTCCTGCTCGAATATGGACGGTCCTCTTTCTTTCGGGATTTTATAAGCCTGATTCACTTTTCACTTTAAAGAACATGCAGGTTCTCCTGGATCTGATGATGGTTGGACCCCGCGCTCAGATATAATGCCCGAGATCCGTTCTCTTCTATTGCGCACTCCTTCCTTTCTGAATTCTAGACTCCTTCCTTTCTGAATTCTCAAGTTCTGAAGTTTCCTTTCTTCTAACCACCGTGCATCTTCTTCTCTCAGTCTTATGGATTTAAGTTTGACATTAATGACAAAACCAAGCCCTATGCAAACTGACCAACAAACTCCCCCTTTGGCATTGATGGAAAACATGGAAAACTTTAAATCTCTTCTCCCCCTTTTGACATCTATGGCAAAAGAAACAACCATACTCCCCCTGAGAAACGAAAACCAACTGTAAAGATGTGTCATTTCAACAACAACTCCCCCTATCAAAACAGTCAATAAACCTGTGCAGTCTAATTTTATTATGAATCCCTTGCAAACTTTGAGAGTGAAATGAAATTACATAGGGTAAACCCCCAACTGATCCCTGAGACTGTCAAATTGCATTTTAGGTAAAGGTTTAGTAAATACATCTGCAATATGATCCTTTGTGCGAACATATTCCAATTTAATAACATTAGACATAACCTGCTCTCTTAGAAAATGAAATTTGATGGGAATGTATTTTGTTTTTTAATGAATAACGAGATTTTTAGAAATATTAATTGCATTGGTATTATCACAGAAGATAGGTATAGGTTCATCATAATGAATATGGTTATCTTCCAACATCTGTTTGATCTATAGAACTTGAGTTCAACAAGCTGCAACTGCTATGTATTCTGCTTCAGCAGTAGACAGAGACACTGTTGATTCTTTTTTACTTGACCAACTTACAAGACAACCTCCAAGAAAAAATGCAGCTCCAATAGTACTCTTCCTGTCATCAACACAACCTACTTAGTCAGCATCAGTGAAAGCATATAAATCAAGCTGATTACCTATAGGATACCACAAACCATACTGCAATATACCAGATATAAAAAGTATTCAGAACAGAAATAAAATGCTAGAAATGGCAGAATAACAGTAATATAACCAGCATAATCTCCACAATAACACATAAATGATATAAGAACAATAGAAATAACACTTTGATTCAGAAAGAAATGTTCAGGGGCCTCTTCGAGGGGGCAACCTCCAGTAGAGAAGCGCTCTGTTACTATAATCTCCAAGCTAGGGTTTTCATACCCTCGGCCCTTATTTATACTAAATATGTCTATCAAGAGAAGCATCTAGAGGAAGATCCTTCTAGAAGTGGAAGCTTCTATTAGGTCTTCTTACATCCGCCTTATTCTATTTTATTGAAAGGCCTTATTAATATTGACCTTTATTACATTCGAATATATTTCTCTACCTATGTGCGGGTTAGGACCCTAACATGTCCAGCCCCTTAAAAACAACCTTGTCCTCAAGGATTGAGATGTGGAAACTACTACAGAATGGTAGCTGGTTCCCAAGTGGCATCTGCTGGAGTTGTATCTTTCCAATGGACTCGCACTTCCTTGATGGTTCTCTGACGCAGGCGACGCTCACGCTGGTCCAAAACTGCTTCTGGTTGTAGCCAAATGGATCCTTCTTCAGCCAACTCGGGAAGGTTGGTTTGAATTTGGCACCTAGTTCCAATCACCTTCTTTAAGCATGAAACATGAAAAACATGATGTAGCTTCGAATGACTGGGCATATCTAATTGATAGGCGACTTGTCCCACACGCTTGAGAATTGTATAAGGACCATAAAATTCATGCGCTAGCTTCTGACAATGCTCGGCCTTGAGGGAAGTTTGCTTGTATGGTTGCAGTCACAGAAACACATGATCCCCTTCTGCAAATTGACGTTCAGAGAGACCTTGATCTGCTTGTTGCTTCATGTGATTTTGTACCATGACCAAATTCTCTTTAAGGGTACGGAGAATATCCTCTTGAACTGTAAGTGTTTGGTCAACCGCCTGGACCTTTGAGGTACCCGGTAAGTATGAGAGAACTGAAGGTGGATTCTGTCCATATACCACTTCAAAAAGAGTCATACATGTAGTTGTATGGTAGGAAGTGTTGTACCACCATTCAGCTAGGGGTAACCATTGAGCTCACTGATTTTTCTTTTCACAGGCAAAATACCTCAGATATGTTTCCAAACACTTTTTGACAACTTTTGTTTGACCATCTGTCTGGGGATGATAAGTTGTGCTGAGATGCAATTGTGTTCCCTGTAGCTTGAACAGTTGCCAAAAATTGCTTGTGAAATTTGGGTCACGATCAGAAACAATAGAGTGTGGCATGTAATGAATCTTGAAGACCGGGTCATGAAAATTTGAGCCACCATGGATGCAGTTGTAATGTGCCCAAAGATTTGACTATTTCTCCCTTGTTTCATTGACACACATCACATTCAATGAAAAAATTACATATGTCTTGTTTCATACCATCCCAGAAAAAAGAACGTTTGACCCTGTCATAGGTTTTGGTGAACCCAGAGTGCCCTGCTGTGGGTGTAGCATGAAGCTTATAAAGTACCGTGGATTTAATCTTTGATTGTTTAATTAAATAAAAATGGCCTTTGTATCAAATCTCATATTGGATCCAAGAGTACCCTGGGGGAGATGGAGCATTGGTCTACAATTGTTGGATCAGATGCAAACTTTTGGGATCTTGTAGCCATTCCTGGCGAACAACTTGGAGCCAATCTGGTACAATGAAGGAAAGAGAAAATAGGGATCCTTCTTCTTCATATTTTTGGGACAGTGCATCCACCACCACATTTTATTTTTCTTTCTTGTAAATGAACTCATAATCATATCCAAAGAGTTTAGTCACCCATTTTTGTTTCTCCGGGGAGGAAATGCGTTGTTCCAGAAAGTACTTGAGGCTTTGATTGTCTATCTTAATTTGGAAATGTTTCCCCAAGAGATAAGGGCACCATAGATCAACGACATGTAGATTATCCAACATCTCCTTTTCATAGATGGGTTTGCCTAGATTCCTTTCAGATAGTTGCTTGCTGGTGAAGGCCAAAGGTCGACCCTCTTGCATAAGGACATCACTGATTCCTTTCCCCGAGGCATCACATTCCAACACAAAGGTCTTTGTAAAATCAGGAAGGGCCATAATCAGAGTGGTGCACATGGCCATCTTCAAGGTTTGGAAAGCTTGAGAAGCAGCTGGAGTCCAAGTGAAAGAGTTCTTTTTGAGGAGAGCGGTGAGAGGTGCTGCAATCTTTCCATAATTCTTAACAAACTTGTGATAATACCCTATTAAGCCTAGAAATACACACAATATTTTGAGAGTCTTTGGGTGTGTCCAGTCTTGCATAGCTTCAATATTTTTTAGATCCACCCTGACGCCATCCTTGCTAACCATATGACCCAAGTATTCTACTTTTGAGGCACCAAAAGCACATTTAGACTATTTTAGGAAAAGTTGGTGCTGAGAGAGTAGATGGAGAACTTGATCCACATGAGTAAGATGTTCTGTCCAGGTTTTACTATAGATGAGGATATCATCAAAGAAAACTAGGACAAAATGACGGAGAAAAGAACGGAAGACATGATTCATGAGGCTTTGGAAGGTGGAGGGAGCATTACACAAGTCAAAGGGCATGACCAAAAACTCATAGTGGCCCTCATGAGTTCTAAAGGTCGTCTTGGGAATGTCTTCCTCTTTCATACATATCTGGTGATAGCCCGAGTGAAGATCAAGTTTAGTAAAGAATTGGGCACCACTCAATTCATCGAGGATATCATCAATGACAAGAAAGGGAAATTTGTCTTTAATGGTCAGTTTGTTGAGGGAACGGAAGTCAGGACACATTCTCCAAGAACCTTCTTTCTTCAGGACCATGACTACTGGAGAAGAGTAAGGGCTCGTACTAGGGCGGATAACGCCTGCAGTAAGGAATTCCTGGACCATTTTCTCAATTTCATTTTTTTGTGAAAAGGGGTGGCAATACAGATGGATATTGGGAGGAAGGCTTCCGGGTACAAGGGGAATGGAATTATCATGAACACCACAGGAAGGAGGAAGTTCTTGGGGAGTGGAAAATACCATTTGATGTTTAGAAAGGAGGGCTTGGAGGTCTTGCGGCACCGGGGGTGTCTCTGTTGCTTGTATGGCATGGAGTTGGGCAATGACACTAGAATGACCCTTTTTTAGTATCTTTTCCATGCGATGGGAACTAATGACCTCAGGGGAACTAGCAGTGATGCCTTGGAATTTATATTGGTGGCCTTCCTGGTTGAATTGCATGGTTAATTCATTAAAATCCATGAGAATGGGACCCAAAGTCCTTAGCCAATCTGCACCCAACACAATGTCACAACTGTCGACGTCGATAGAAAATATATGGGATTTTAGGTGGTAGTCACCGATTTGGAGATGCACATTTTCACAGCGCCCTCCACATTTCATGGAACCACCATTGGCAATCATGATTTGGAAATTGTTGACGACATGGATGTAGTAATGAGTTTCTTGGGCAATGTAGCGATGAATAAAATTATGGGTGCTTCCACTATCAACCAGAATGATGAACTTACGATGCTTGATGTAATCGATTAACTTGAGGGTTTGGGGGGCGGAGAATCCAGTGAGAGCATTGAGGGAAATGATCCGTTCCACTTCGGGAGGGTTTGAGGGAGGGGTTATGTCAATGATTTCAGGTGACTCAGGCACAAAGGGAGTTTCAATATCCTCTTCCGAAATATCCTCAGAGATGGCCATAAAAAGCTTTTGTTCCTTACACTTGTGGCCCGGAAAATATTTGTCATCACAATTATAACAAAGGCCTTTGAGTTGGCGTTCAACCATTTCAGCCCTAGTCAATTTTTGGATCTTTAATGGGGCAGAGGGAGTAGTGGGATTTACGGGTTTAGGGCAAGGGATAAAGGAGCGTTTACGGTTTTGAGAGGATACAACCTGTTGTGCTTCTTTATATTTTTTAGTAGCCTCCACCCAACTCGAAGGTCTAGCCATGAGGACATGGGCCCGAATCTCATCCTTGAGGCCACTGATAAAACACTCTCGAAAGAAAGCATCAGTCATGCCCTCTGTTCGAAAATCCAGGTGATCAAAGGCAACTATGAAGTCTTCTGTTGTTCCTGATTGTTTAAACTTTGTCAAACGACCCAAATGGTTGGTGTTAATGTCAAAGCGTTCATAAAGCTCAGTCACAAATTGGGTCCACGAAATATACCCTTGTCGGGAAGTTTTTCTCCATTGCCAAGGTTCTTGATCTAGATGGAGAACACCATACCAGAGTTTGGCCAAGTCATCTGTAATGCCGTATAAAGAGAAATAATGTTCCATTTGGGTGACCCAACCAGTGGGGTCCGAGCCATCAAATTTGGTCACATCCACCCGTGGAAGGCGTAGGTCACGTTGAAAGTGATGGGGCTAAAAGGTATGGGAATTAGAGGAATATTCACCTTCAGTCTTTGGAGGCGCGTCAGAGAAAGGGTCATCTGTAGGGATCTTTAGTTTGATGCAGAGTGATGCAAATACAGATTCAAGCTGGGTGTTTAGTTCTTGTTTGACTTCCTCCATTGAGGACTGCATGGTGGCATTTATGGTTGTATTGATGGATGTATCGATGGAGGAAACAGTAGCACTGAGTTGTTTCACTTCTTTTTGGGTCTCAAGGAAACCAGATTGCAAGGTGTTGAAGCGAGCTTCTAGGTCTTGGCTACAGGTATGGGCCATGAGGATGGGTGAATTGAAAAGGGGTGGGTGGGGTCAAAAATTTTGCCTAAAAATGATATGTATGAATGTGATAAGGGAGAAGAGATTAATCCAATGGAATAGGTCTCAAATAATAGTGAAAAAATTTCCAAACTCT
>ML803957.1:132258-147992 GCA_009831015.1 Picea engelmannii | reverse complement strand
GGTTCCTTTTTCCTCCAACGGATCGCTCTGACCGGTCCCACTCTTTCTTTCCCTTACAACCACATTCTCAGTAGAAGAAACATTGATGGATTTCGGCTATACGTATGCTCCTAACCTCATCCATCAGGGGGCATCTGTTATCAATGAAATTTCGTCTGCACATGGTGACAAGAACTCCACATCATCAAAACAGCAATGAAGTCACTCATGGCACTGAATTAGTTTCACAACACTCCAGAAGGGCAAAAAACTATACAAAGTAACCAAAAATTGAAGGGCGCTCTACAACAGCTTGATGCGCGCGCACATGCACGGGTAAAATACGTGTTACTAGCGCATATGCGTACGCCGCGCGACTGTCAACACAAAAACCCGCGCATCTGCTAATACGGCGCATTAATTGCATAAGTCGGCCTCCTGACCGCCCACAGACCGGCCCCCAAGATGATTTGACCCTCAAATTAGATCCGGCTCTGCAAAATTGGTGGATTAATGACTCAAGTAAACCCTAATGCGCCCCTATTCACACTTGGAGAAAGTTATGCGACCGCCCGTGAAGTTGCTATAAAAGGCCGAGAGGGGACATTGTTTCAGCAGGGAATTCGAAGCAATGTTATGCTGCCCAGATGATTCAGAGCTCAGCCTTTGACAAACAATCCATCAGCGGCATAACCCAGAGTTCTTTCACCACTCAATTCAGTTCTATTCATTTTGTAAGGAAAGCATTGTGTTGAGGGCCCCGAAGAACCTTCCACTGGAGGGAGAAGGAACCCCTGTCTTTTTCTTCAGCGCGTGCTCTGGTTTCATTAATATACCAAGCCTGGAACCATTGACGACCCCCGTGTCTTATGTTTGATGTTTTTGTTTGTTTTCGCAGTGTTATTTGCTTTCAGTTGATAGTTAGATTGTATTCAGTTTTGTTTTCTGTTAACCCCATGCTGCCACAGATGTTCTGCCCTGATGAACCCAACAGGGTATGCAGAGCGGTCTCCATTTTGCTCACCTGGTGATCATTTGAACGCGAACAGTGGAGACAATGAAAATTATTCGATCAATTATGGTGATACTAATCACACTGTACAACTATTTGTAATGAAATTTGAAGGCCACATTCCAACTGAAAAGAAAAGGACTATATAATTTGACAATGGCGACAGAAACATAACGTACATCAACGCTTGAGAAGACTAGATGGGTGAACCGTAAGGGAGGTTACAAGACTACTTATTGATTTAATATCCATTGATTATGGTTTCATGTTGCTGCATGAAAGACTCCAAATGATATTTGGACCACCTTGGAAGGACTCTTTGGAAAGTAGGATGATATGTGAGGTCATATGCTTGAGGTAGAGTTGAATACCTTAGACCCTAAATTTTTTGATAATATACAAGATTTATTTACTAAATTTAAATATTTGATTTTGAGCTTGGGTGAATGTGCTATTGACAAGTCTACACAAGAGAAAAAACTTATTCTAACAATCTTGGCCAAGCTAGGATCAAAATATTTTGTATATGTCTCTAATTTCGATTCTGGTAGATGTCTTTCGAGCGCAAATTGGAAAATGCCTATGATAGCTAAGAAAAAACGCATACATATGGGCCTCATGAAAGATCCCAAAGAACACACACTCACCATGCATGATGGAAAAGGGTCATCCAATCATAAATCAAAGAAGAAACGAAAGGAGCTATTACATCCAAAGTCAAAGAAGGAGGGATATTCCAAACCCTTCAAGGATTCTCCAGGTTCCAAATATTCTTCAAATTCCAAAGGGAAGAAGAAGAAGGGAAAGCAGTTCACATATTGTAATAAAACAAATCATGAAGAATCCACATGAATGAAGACGCAGATCGATCTTATGGCACATGTACTTCAGAAGAATAAACTTGGAGACTTCATTCCTGAAGGAGCCAAGAAGAAGGAAGAAGACCATGTGCCTAAGAAAGGTAATCATCATGCTCTGATTGCAATTAATTCCTCATCTGATTCATGGATTATAGATTATGGTGCATCACATAATATGGAAGCTAAATATGAAGTTTTTACTTCTTTGAGTTCATGCTCTGGACCTCCTATTCTCACGGGGGATTATACTCCAATAACAGTTGCAAGAGAAGGAAGAGTGGAACTACCTAATGGAATTTTTGAGAATGTATTTCATGTTCCAAATATTTCTATAAATCCGCTCTCAGTTTATCATATCACTCAAACAGGTAAAAGGGTTGAATTTACATTAGATTTGGTTACTATACTTGACATGCATGACAGTTCCATTATTGCAGTTGGTGAGGTAGATCACAAATCACGGTTGTATAAGTTCACTAAGTTTATTGACTATGACTCTTGTTTTCTACTTACACATGCTAATGATAGTAGTAGAGTATGGCATGAGAGATTTGGTCATTTCAACTTTAGGTACATGCAACAAATTTCCAAGAAAGGAATGGTTAAAGTCTTGCCAAACATTCAATTTTCTGAAGGGGTTTATGAAAGATGCATTCTTGGCAAGCATCCTAAAGAGAAATTTGAAAAGGGGGAGGCAAGGAGAGCCTCCTCTTCCTTGGAGCTTGTTCACAATGATCTCATGGGTCCATTTACACATCCTTCCATCAACAAAGTAAGGTATGTTCTTACATTTATTGGTGATTACTCACGCTATACTTGGGTTTATTTTCTCAAAAAAAAGTCTGAAGTTTTTGAGCATCTCAAAGACTTCAAAGATCTAGTAGACACAAACTCGAAAGAAAATCAAAATCCTCCGTACAGAGAATGGGGGGGATATATCAACAAATATTTTCATAATATTTTTTGTGAAGATGGTATCCAGTTGCAACACACAGTTCCATACACTCCACAATAAAATGGAGTTGTTGAAAGGAGGAACAAGTCTCTCAAGGAGATGACTAGTTGCATGTTGCATGCAAGATCACTTCCTTCCAATATTTGGGTTGAGGCACTAAAATGTGTTTCTTACATATAGAATAGAGCATATCACATATCTGTTAAGGATAAAACACCTTTTGAGGCTTGGACATGTGACAAACCAGATGTCACACACTTCCACATATTTGGATCTAGAGCATGGGCCCATATTCCTTTTGAAAAGAGGAAAGCCTTAGATCCATGGAGCACACCTTGCATATTTGTGGGATACCCAGATGATGTGAAGGGGTACAGATTGATTGATCCCTCTACATACTATCTCATCATTGAGCGCATTGTTCAATTTGAGTAGAGTCCTTTGCATGCACCTCCAGTGCAACATGCAACAAATCTTGTGATTCCATTAGTTCCAGACATCAGATATGATGACTCAACACACTTAGATGATACATATTCATACATAGATTCAAAAGATTCTGTACATGCATATGATCAGGTAGTACAACCAAATGAGGAGCCAGTGTCAGAGCTTCAACAAATGCCCAAGTGGGCACAATCCACACTTCAAGAAATAGGTAACCTTGCAGGGGATCCATTGGATTTGAGGAGGACTCAATCTCAGCATGTGGACCCTTCTCATGTACTTTCAAATTTTGAACCAGCGATGCCCATGCATTGCTATATGGTTCAGTATTATGATCCCATACCTACAATTAGGTTGTTGGAAATCCACTATGGTAATGAGCCATGCAAGAGGAGAATGAATATCTCGTAGAGAATCAGCCTTGGGATCTCATTCCACTTCCACCAGGGAGGACACTTTTCATATGCAAATGGGTCTATAGGACCAAGAGAGAGGCATATGGTCAAGTGAGAAGGTACAAGGCTAGATTAGTTGCAAAAATATTTCAGTAGATTCATGGGATAGATTATGATAAGACCTTTGCTCATGTAGAAAATATGGACTCCATTCACTTGGTTCTAGCCATTGCAACAGACAAAGGATGGGAAGTTCACCAGATGGATGTGAAGAATTTTTTTCTTCTTGGTGACCTTTCAAAGGATATCTACATGGAGTAGTCATAGGGGTTCATTCATAACTCATGTTTATTATGCAGACTGAATAAGTCTCTCTATGGCCTCAAGAAGGAACCTAGAGCATGGTGTGAAAAGATGTATTCTTACTTCCTTTCACATGATTTTGTTAGATGTAAATCTGATTCCAATTCTTACATGTTGAGGACTACTAGCTTTGTGATGATCTTAGTACTCTATGTTGATGATATTTTGATCATTGGTAGCTCTGCTTCAGCCATTCCTTTTGTCAAAGATATTTTTCATGACATGTTCTCTATGACAGACATTGGTCCACTACACTTCTTTCTTCATCTTGAGATTAGTCAGGATTCTTTTGGCATAAAAAAATTTCAGGCTAAGTATGTCAGGAATCTTCTGGATAGATTCCACATGACAGACTGTAAGTCTGCACCTACACCTTTATTTTCTGGGATCAGACTTGAGGATGGTGGGGATACACCATTAGTGGAAAACACTTTGTATCGACAGTTGGTGGGGATTCTTCTATATCTCACCCACACCCGTCCAGATATCTCATATGCGGTAGGAGCAGTTTCCAGATACATGCAGGAACCCCATGATCTACACTAGAAGGATTCCAACCACATCCTTAGATATGTTCAGAGCATTATGAGTTATGGGATTCACTATGAAGTTGGTTGTGCATTAGATCTAATAGGCTTCACATATTCATATTGGGTTGGTGATATCACAGATCGCAAGTCCACGTTTGGGTACACTCTTAGTTTGGGGTCAGGCCCAATTTGCAAGTGAAGTAAGAAGCAATCAACTGTTGCTTTATCTTCCACAGAGGTCGAGTATAGAGGAGTAGTCAACTATGTTATTCAAAACTTTGGCTTCAACACTTCCTTACCGAGATTTGTATCTAGTTTCACTATCCGACTATCATATGGTGTGACAATCAAATTACACTGAAATTTTGTAGATATCTAGTATAGTGAAAATGAACCAAACACATTGAGATCCACATGTATTTCATTAGAGATCTAGTACATGAAAGGATCATTGATTTGTAATTTTGTCCTTCCTCTAAACATACTGCCAACATATTCACCAAGACCTTCACTGAGAAGAAGTTTCAGACTTTGCGTGATCATCTTGTAGTGAAGAAATCAGTTGCCTAGCAGTTGCCTTTTCTTCTTTTGATGCATTGTCTTTTGAGGGGTGGTTTTGTTCCCACATGGTTTTCCCTCTTTCCTCATTTTTATTCAGTTTTCATTAGTTTCATTGTACATGAGTACCTAATATGGCCTTGTAGTCAGGACTCATCTTTTACTCCATAGTGATGTTCAGGGGGGGTGTTGGAGACATTTCTACTTTCGGCACACTAGTTCAATGGGAGTAACACTAGTTCAGTGGGAGTTAACTGAATAGTTCTATTTTATACTTTATAATTTTATATCATCACTAGTATGCATTCCTAATTATAGGATGTCATTTCCTATATGAGTGAATATAGATAGGTCTCATGTGTAGGTTTCCATGAAACACTGACACTCTAAGCCTCATAGGGGGTATTTTCCTTGACATATCTATGGGGAGATATGTTTTGGATGTAGGTTGAAAAATTTAGTTCCTCAACCCATAATCTCTGTGGAAGTGAATTTGCATGTAGCATGCAACATGCCATCTCTTTTAGACATCTATTTTTCCGCTCAGCAACTCCGTTTTGTTGTGGAGTATAGGGAACTGTGTGTTGCAACTGAATCCCTACCTCATGATAAATATTTTGTATCTCATGGTTGACATAATATCCCATGTTATAAATTCAAAGGATTTTGATTTTCTTTCCTGACTGTGTCTCAACAAGGGCTTTGAAATATTTGAGGTGTTGAAAGACCTCTGATTTTTTCCTGAGAAAGAAAATACATGTGAAGCATGAGAAATCATCAACAAAAATGAGTACGTACCTTGATTTACTGATCGATGGATGCAAAAAAGTTCCCATGAGGTCACTATGGTTTATATATAAAGGACAGGAAGCTCTCTAAGTATTTCATTTGTCAAATTTCTCTTGAGGGTGTTTTCCAAGAACACATCCCTCACAAATTCCTTTGGAGAAGTGGATGTCAGGTAGACCTTCAACCATTACTTGTTTGCTAAGTTGTTTCATATATCTGAAATTTAAATGTTCAAACCTTTCGTGCCATATCCTACTTCTTTCATCAACATGGGTAAGCAATAATGCAGAATTTGGTTCAATAAATTTAGAAAATGTGTAGAGTCTAGATTGTTGATTTAATTCACTGGTAGAAACCCTAGAATTGGTTTGCATGTCATATATACCCACTGCATCAGGTGTGAATGTGAATCTCTTTCCTGGTAATGGAGTTAATCATCTGATACATGGAGAAAAGATTGACGAAAATTTTGGGAACATGCAACACATTCTCGAAGCTTCCATTTGTGAGTTCAATCCTTCCTTTGCCTATGACCTCGACTTGAAAGTTTTCCCCCATCATAATAGGAGGACATTTTCATGCATATAATGAAGAATATACTTATTTTTTGGCATCCATGTGGTGTGATGCTCCTGAATCTATGATCCAATCATCATGAGAGGAGTTGATGGAAATTAAAGCATGGATAGAATTGACTTTCTTGGGTTTCTGATCTTTTGTCTTCTTCTTCTTCTTGGCATCCTTAGGATGTGATCTCCAAGGTTGTTTTGATGAAGTATTTGGGTCATTAAATATATATGTTTCTAAATACATTGTGGATTCTAGATGGAATCCTTTATGGAAGTAAGTGCATTTCTCCACTTTTCTTCCCTTTCCACCTTTGGATCCGGAGGCATCGTTGAATGGTTTTGAGTACCCTTCCTTCTTCAGATTTGCATGTGCTTTAATTTTTAATTTTTATGTATATTTATGATATTCATGACTAATGCCATATTGCACAGTAATTGCATGTTCCCTTGGGTCTTTGATTTTTCCCATATTGATGAGTGTGTTTTGCTCTTGTGTCAGAGACTCGATAAAGTCCTCAAGAGACGAAATATTCCAGGTAGCTCTAGGGGTGAATATAACTGAATGAAATGTGGATACAAACATTGAGTATTTTGACCAAGTTTGGAGAGAATGATGAGCACCATTTGTTTCTCCTCCTTATATTTATCAACCCCGCAAAACTTGACTTGCGACAACAAATCCTTATATTTGGTAAATAAATCTTGGAGATTGTCGAAGATTTTTGGATCCAATGTAAGAAATTTCACCTCAAGCATGTGTCCCCTCGTCTCATATTGTTTTCCAAAAATTCCTTCCATGGTGGTCTAGGCTTCATTCGGGATTTTACAGGAGGATATGTGAAAGAGGAGTTAATGAGAAATGAGACTGCACATTCTTCTGAATGCTTCATCCATTCAATTTAGATACTTGGATTTTTCTATGGTTGATGTTATTTATGTCTCTATGTTCATGGTTAACCTATACAATCCTATGCTTCAAATATGCATTATAATATTCTCCTTCCATTCAAAGTAATTGTAAGGTGTAAGAATGAATTCTTTTGAAAATTCCATTTTTCTGTTGTCTTCAATCTTTGGTACCTGCAAAAATAATTTGGTGTGTATTTTTCGTAGTAGTCCGTCGAATATGATACCATGTAAATGTGTTAAAATTGCACATAAAAGATCTAGCTGGGAATTGACATAAATATTTGTAGAGAAAATAGAAGAAAAGAGAAACAGGAGAGAAAGAATGGAAGAATTCTCATTAACCAAATGAATGAATGATAATTTACACTTGATATACTATGTATAACTCAACCAATGCGCACTGGAGGAGAAACCAATGCGCCATAGTGGCATTCTAGACTGATCTGGACACACACCAACAGTTACGGGAGTAAATTGCCACGTATTCTAGTCTCTCGGGTAGTTACGAGAGTGAACTGCCACCTCTTTGAGTTAACTAGTCTATTAGTATTAAATTAACTGACAAAAACAAAGTGAAGTGAGGAGGATATTAGCGAATAATGAGTATTGTTCTAGTCTGGTGATGATCCCAATGACAATGCACATTAGTTGGTGATGATCCCAATGTTGCATGGTGATAATACCAATGTGGAATCTAGACTACACTCAACTGATCAAACTGAAGTGTGAACTGAAGAGAATATACTCCCTAGAGGAATATTCTTCCTAAAATATAGGAGACTGAATAATGACTAATAAACATAGGAAAAACCTTAGGAAAAATAAATCCTAGGTGTGTGTGAAGTAACTCCAACAGAGACCTCCAACTATATTAGTGGCATAGATGAAATCCAAAAGAAAGGATGTCATATAAAATGTTGGGACTAGTTTGGGTTTTTCCTTTACTTTCTACACTCTCTTGATCATTCTATTAAGCTAATAAGATAAAATGGAAGCCCAATTAAAAACAAAATTGTTTGTAACCACCATGTAATCCAATATCACCCAAGCATCCTTGAAATGCACACAATATTTGTCTCCATATAGTTTGGTTATCCAATCCATGGTATGCACATATGGTTCCCATTGATTGGTAATAGAGTTGCTACCAACTTATGGGTGAAATCATGAAGATGGGTGTCCATTTTGCTTGTTTTATGAGAAAACAAACTATATTTTTACAAGTTCTTCAACTTATGGTATAAAAAACTATTTTTTTTAATTTAGAATTTCACTTTACAGTAAAAACAAAACTTGTGAAGAATTTTGTTAACTTTCCAATGAATGTTTTTCAAATTTGTTTTATTAAGATTTGATATGTCAATTTTACAATTGTTTAACAATATGTTCCTTAAACATGAAAGGAATGATAATGAGTTGTTTTTTCCTCCAACAATGTATATATTATTAAACTTATGTTTTTAACAAACGAAATATACTACAACAATCTACAGAGACTCTATTTTATTATGACTATAATTTTGAATCTAACGGATGAATATTATAATTTCTAGAATTTTTTGAAGTTGACCAAGTTGAAAATGTTGCAGATTTCAGACACATGTTTTTCTCCACCTTGTATCTATCTTAATTTTTACTTAAAAACAAAATCTAAAAATACCCTTTTGAAAAGAAGAGTTTAAGGATTATGAATATAAATTTTTGTAAGTTTTTCATTGTGTATTTTTAGAGATACGGATATTTCATTTCACTGAATCATATTGTCTGCTGAAAATATTATGGAGTGATTTTTTTTTAAAAATTAAATAAAATTAGATAAAAATAATGAAAATGAAAACAAATTATAGGAATTAAAAGTAGATTCAATTTTTCAAATGTTGGTGTCATTTGCGAAACCAAATTCTGAGTATTTGCAGGAGTCCGCAACCTCCAAAGTTTAGGTAATCTTGGGGAAATTCTCTAGTTTTTGTTTACAATCCCAATTTCTCGTTTTCAGCCAAAACAATATTTTTTCGGCCGAAAGACTAAATTCTAAGAGAAACCGTCAAAACTAAACGGTTTCCAAGGTTTTCGGCTGAAAAAACCTTGTTTCAACCGAAATCTAGTTGAGCAAATTCTGTCGGTCAAAAAAAATGAAAATACATGTCGTATCGTTTCATTTCGCACCAAATAGTATAAATACGCTTTCGGTCGAACACATTTAACACAATTTATCACTTGTTTGATGGTTTTCTAGAGCACCTAAACAAATTTTCGAATCATCTTTTTGGTTTTTGTTGAATTACGTAATTGATGTTTGTTCAAGTTTTTATTGGAATAACAATTTATATGTTGAAAGATAAATGTTGAGCATTTTTTCAAGGTGAAGTGTTTGTTGAACATATCTTTTACAGATAACTATAAAAGTCATGGGAAACAAAAGTTTTTGCAAGAGAAAATTTGATCGCACTTGAGATGATACTCTCCATAATGAACAAAGGAAAGAACATTATTGGAGAAAGAAACGAGAACGTGAAAATATTGAAGAAAGAAACGATGATAATGTAAATAGAGATTTTCAACAAGAAGAAGTTCAACCAGGTATCCATGCACATATTGTCTATATTAAAAGTATAGAATTCAAATTTAAAATATTGTTTAATATAATTGATTGTAATTACAATTTGATGTTTTTCAAAAAACATAAATAGATTTTTCTCATAATGTCGAATAAGACATTCAAACCGAAATTCAAGAAGAAGACGAATCACCTATAGGTATGTACATAAATTTAGATAATATAAGATGAACACTTGTATATATAGTTTAGTGAATTTATGTTCAAGTTTTGTTTTTTAATATAAACTTTAAATTGAAATATGCAGGAGAATCTATCAACATTGATGATGAAATATTAGAAAATGTTGATACTGACAAATTTGGGAAGAAAAAAGCTAAGCATTATATAAGATATTGAACTAAGAATATGTATAATACTTTTTTCAAAGATGAATCAGTAACAGTACAAGCTCAACTTTTACTCTATCTAATAAAGTCAAGAAAGTTAAAAGAATCTACATCATTATTGGGTATTCAAAAGTTGACAAAAGATACAAAGGTGAAACATAATGTCTTTGACAAGATAACTAATGTATTAAAATATTTTGGAAAATCTCGAAAAATAGATGTCAGTGTTGCACCTAGAGCGATACAAACAATAATTGTTTCATCTAGCAAAAATGATGCCAAAAACACATGGAAAAAACGAAGGGAACGTCAAGAAAAACATTACACAAACATAGAAAATTTTGATTGAAAATGATGAACTAACTTGTTGGACAATGATTTCTCGACAACCCTACAAAGATAGACTTGTAGAAAATGTTGAAGAATTGGCCCGTAATTATTGGTTGGAAGAATCTTGTGTTTCACCACATACAAGGGATGTGTTTTGAAAAAGAATAGAACGAAAACAACATGAAGAATGTCCAAAACATATATTGCTAATGACACAAATATAATTGTTCAATAAGTTCCAAGAAGAGCACAAAAAAGTTAAAATTTTCATCAATACATTTGTGCCATAAAAACCATGGTTTGTTAGACCCATTATTGTTCGTGACACTTGTTGTTGTCGTTATCATGTGGAATTGGAGTTGTATTATGACACTTTTTTTTTATTTTGGTAAACAATTATGGCCAAGTTCACCTCCTCCTTCCACATTCTATGCTTTTATATCTGAAATTCTATGTGAGAGAGAAGGTGATGATTTATTTTACAAAAAAAAATGTGTTGGTGGAAAGAAATGTGATCGTTGTGGAAATCTAAGTTTGTTTCACTCAAAGTATCATACTGATATGAATGATCAATCATTTTATAATATAACAGTCAATTGGAAGAGATATGAATATATCATCAGTATGGCTCCACATTCTTCAAATGTTATTTGAAAAAGGATGGATTTGAGAGTAGATAAAATCCGTGTGATAGATTTTTTGAAGAAGTTTGAGGAAAAAATTTATAAATACACCAAGCATTCACATAGAGCTCGATGGAAAGACCTACAATTCAAACAATCCCGTGAAGTGTTTCCACTAGGGACAATTTTGTCTGTAGTTGATTTTGCGAAGAATTACACATTCGTTGCACAAAAAGAAATACAGAGTGAATATTGTCATTCTGATCAAGTCACAATATTTTTCCACGTTCTATATAGACATGCTCAATAGAGTATTGATAACATAGAAAGAACCAATGACAATTGACATGCTATTAAAGAATATCACTTTTATATAAGTGATGATCGAGAACACGACACACATTATGTACAACATTGCTTTCATAAATTTTATGATTCATTGAAAGAACGCGAAATCAGATTCGATCAACATTGGATATGGTCATATGGGTGTGTGGGTCAGTTCAAATCTTCACGATCATTCTATTGGTTATGTCGTCTTCATAAAAAATCAAACATTACACATTGCTGGAATTTCTTTGAGGCTGGTCATGGAAAAGGAGAGCACGACGGTGTAGGGGCATGTGTAAAACAAGCACTTCGAGGGTATCAGATGAACCCTCATGCTGATCTATTTGAATTCACTAAACAAGTTGTTGAATGGTGAAAAATGGTGCTAAGCCATGAATATAATCCATCAAGGGATGTGCGCAGGTGTGTCTATATATACATGTTACACATGTACACAGGATATTTTTATTTGAACGTGTTCAAATTTATATTCAATCTTCAATCATTTTCTTGAGAGATTTCAAGTTAACAAGTTCTTGTCTTGTGCAGGTTTTTTTGGTATGTTGGAATCCAAGATGTAAATAGATCAATCCCATATGATGCCAGTACAATACATGGGACACAAAAAATACATTCAGTTAAAACAAAACGTTATCAAAATGTGTTTGCATTTGATAGAAGAAATGAGTCTTATTTTTGTTTAGTTTGCATAGAGGACACATAATCCATAGATATTTGTGAAAATGAAAATGCAGAATATGTTAAATCTTGGAGACATACCGAACTTAATGTAAAAGGGAAAATGCCACTTGCAATCTCAGAGGAGATGGAATCAAATGAAACTATAGTGTCAGTTGATAGCGATAAAGTTTCTGATATTGTTAGAGAAGGTAATTTTTATGTTTAATTTTTTTCAAATAACTTGTAGATATACTTGTGTGATAATCTAACACGAACTATTTGTTGTCCAATATATCCAATTATTTGCAGGAGATGTCTTTTCCATGGTTTCACCTGTAGACAACACTGAAAACGTGAAATATTATTTGATGTGATGCACAAAACAAAAGATGAGTCTATTAGAATATTTTGATGATAACGATTTTATATATGAAAGAGGATCCATTGTATTGAAAGGATATATTTTTCAAGAAACCCAGCAAATTGATACTCATATTCACTTTCAAGACTACCAGTAAGATGTCACAAGTTGTCAATATAGTCATTTGGTATGTGCAACACTCATAAATTTAATAGAAGTTCAATAAAAAAAAAATTATAAAATGGAAAATGTCCAAAGTCGATCATGAAAGAATAATTGAAGATGGAATACCATTACGATTTTTTTAAACAAGTGATACATGTACATTCCATAATTTTTTATTTTTCATTGAAAGTACATGTATTTATGAATATCTAGGATTTTATAATCATTTCTATTTTAGTTTACTTTCATGGTCCATTCAATTAAGAAAAGTTGTATCTCCCATGAATTATAAATGTTATCAAACCTTATTTAAAATTCCAGGGAAGAACCTATAGATTGTATCTAGGGAACCTAAATTGACCTATACTTTGGATGATTATACTTTAATGCTACAAATTACCTAAATCATATACACAAATCCTTTAATGCATGTAACCAATTTACTACATATAGGATAAATGCGTTCAATATTTTCAATTTGATTGTTCAATGTTTTTTCATGTTAAAAGGATAACTTCATATCAAAACTAGGACCCATTTCCATGTCATTATAAGGGACTATTTATGGCTTATAAAAACTTTAAATTATGATAAATTTTAATATGAATATAAATTTTAATGAAGATCGCTTACTTATATTAAATTTGATGACTTGTTTTGACTATTTTCATTGTTGGACTTATATTAAATTTGATGACTTGTTTTGACTATTTTCAACCATATTTCCAAATCAAACAAAATTTAAAATATAAGTGAGAAACTATAATTTTTATTTCACATTTTCTTGAATATTTCATTGTGAAATTTTATAAGAAACTATAAAATTCGACGAACTATAAAATTTAATTTTTATTTCACATTTTCTTGAATATTTCATTTTGAAATTTCATAAGAAACTATAAAATTTGATAAATTTTTTTGAAATCAAGAAAATAGTATATTGAAATTATTTCATACAATATTTTATATAAATAAACATAGTGCAAGTAAAATAAAGACAAGACAAAATATTACACATGAGTGATCTCAATATCTCTTCTATCTATTCTTGTGCTTTTCTTAGCTATTGTTATTATCTTTGTAGTTTTCTCATGGTTGTTCGTATGAGAAAGAAGGTGAATTGAAAGACCATTAAAACCTTTTATTCAGATGTTGATGTAAATTGAGATTTTGATGTAAATGTGAGACCATGTCTCTCTGAAAATATCGAAATGATAAAGACCATGTAAATGTCCTAGGTTCAAATTCAACTGTGTGTAGAGCCCCTTGTGTGTGTCTCTCTTACTTTGTAATATTTATAGTGGATTTCTTCATTCCTCCATTTGTTCAAGTGATTCTTTCTTTCTATGTCTTCTAACCCATTGTTACACTAATTGTCTTAGTTCTTTCTTTTTTTTTCACGTGCAAATAACAGTTTCATTGTTATTCTATTAGAATGAAATGAAATTTTTTGTTACATATGGATCTAGAAAGTGATGATCAAAAAAGATTTGCAGTGTTTCCTTCCTTCCACATTTTTACATTGTAGTAAATTTATAAAAATTCATCTAGTGTCATGTACAAAATTATTCAAAAAAGGGACATCTATAAAGTTCCAAGCTAGAAAATGTAAAAAATCATTGTACATACAACAGTTCCATCAACAATTTCTTCATAAAAGAGACAACCAAAATTTCCTTTGAGTGCCTTTTTGGAGAGGTTTTCTACTACTTTTTTGAACTGTCTATGTACATGCATAAATTTTATAGATTCAAATCTATTATTTAAGCTTATGATCGTGTCTGTTACTTTGTTGAACTGTCTATGTATGTGCATAAATTTTATAGATTCAAATCTATTATTTAAGCTTATGGTCTTATTTGTTACTTTGTTGAAATGTCTATGTACATGCATAAATTTAATAGATTCAAATCTATTATTTAAGATTTTGATCTTGTCTTTCCAGTTGTTGAGATATATCAAGTTCAGGTTGGATTTGGAATTTATCCAGTCGATAGTGACCTTGGAATCTCCTACAACCATCAATATTTTTATGGAAAAGTAGGAAATGAGTAATAATAATCCCCATAGGCCCAATATTTCAGCTTTATGTTGAATTTTATCAGTCCCCATAGGCCCAATAATAGTCCACAATGAAATATGTTGAATTTTATCATGTTTTTTTGAACAGTCCACAGTGAACATAAAAGGAAGCATTTAAATTAATACATAGTAGGATAGGCCCAAGAGTTCATATTTATGTTGAATTTTACCATTCCACAATGAAATATGTTGAATTTTATCAATCCCCATAGGCCCAAGAATAGTCCACAATGAAATATGTTGAATTTTATCATGTGTTTTTGAACAGTCCACAGTGAACATAAAAGAAAGAATTTAAATTAATACATAGTAGGATAGACCCAAGAGTTCAAATTTATGTTGAATTTTATCAGTCCACATACGCCCAAGAATAGTCCACGATGAAATATGTTGAATTTTATCTGTGTTTTTTAACATTCCACAGTGAACATAAAAGGAAGCAGGGTAAAATCATGAATCTGGGTAACACTTTCATGACAATCGGGTCTCCAAAATTTCTAGTGGCAATTTTTCGGCCGAACAAATGTTTCTTTCGGCCGAAATATTTTTCGGCCGAAAATTTTCACGTTAAATTTAACGGTGCCCTCGAAATTCGTGTACAATGTTTTTTGGATGAATTATTTTTCCGTGGTAAGCATATTTCGACCGAAATACTTTTCGGCCGAAATGGTTATTTTTAACGGACTCCGTTAAAACCTAGGTTTCGTCCGAAAACTTGAAAATGAGACTGTTTGCAGGAAACTGCAAATTCTCTCCATCTTACTTCATCTTTGGAGGTAGCGGACTCCTACAAATACTCAGAATTTAGTTTGAGAATTGATACCAACATTTTTAAAATTGAATCTTCTTT
>ML803957.1:117340-132208 GCA_009831015.1 Picea engelmannii | reverse complement strand
ATTCATAATTGTTAAACTGTTCTCTTCAAAAGGGTATTTTTAGATTTTACTTTTAAGTAAAAATTAAGATAGATACAAGGTGTAGAAAAACACGTGTTTAAAATCTGCAACGTTTTCATCTTGGTCAACTTAAAAAAATTCTAAAAATTCTAATATTCATCTGTTAGATTCAAAATTATAGTCATAATAAAATGGAGTCTCTGTAGATTGTTGCAGTATATTTCATTTCTTAAAAACATAAGTTTAATAATAGATACATTGTTGTGGAAAACAATAACTCATTATCATTCCTTTCATGTTTAGGGAACATACTGTTAAACAATTGTCAAATTGACATATCAAATCTTGATAAAAAAAAATTGAAAAATAATCATTAGAAATATAACAAAATTATTCACAAGTTTTGTTTTTATTGTAAAGTGAAATTCTAAATAAAAAAAATACTTTTGTATGCCGGAAGTTGAAGAACTTGTGAAAATACAATTTTTTTTGTCACAAAACAAGCAAAAGTGTTACCCATCTTCATGATTTTACCCAGCATTTAAATTAATACATAGTAGGATAGGCCCAAGAGATCAACTTTATGTTGAATTTTATCAGTCCACAATGAAATATGTTGAATTTTATCAGTCCCCATAGGCCCAAGAACATTCCACAATGAAATATGTTGAATTTTATCATGTGTTTTTGAACATTCCACAGTGAACATTTAAATTAATACATAGTAGAAAAGTATTTAAGAGTTTGATGCTTAATTTAATGCATTGTAAAATGGAGAATATACAAAAAATTAGTTCAAAACTAACAACTTTGCCACTTTTTTTCCATCAAATTAGTGCAAACACCTTTGAGCATTGGTCAGACCACCACAATCTCTCAAGCTAAGTCTTGAACCAAACCAAAACAAAGTTATTCTTACATTAGTAATGGTGTTTAAGAGATTAACAACAAAGCAATTTTATTTCAGCATTAACATAGTAAAGATAGAGACTCTCATCATTTTAATTTCATAGAGATCTCTATTGGTGAAATGGAAACGCCACAAGCCTACCATTTATGGAACATAAATAATGGTGCATTGAAGAAATGGAGAAAACGCAAAATTAATGTCCTATAAAGACAGAAGTTAGAATATGAAAACCATATTTATGTTATATAGCTAGCTTAAAGAAGAAAATCAATATTACTAAAATAAGAACAAACTCTTATAAGCTTCATAGTGATACTATCATTGAACAATCCTATAAAATAGTATAAAACAATATCGTAAAACATAAATTAACCTTTTGAGAAATCAAATATGAGACAATAAATTGATATTTTGAATTCCAAAAATATCAAATATATATATAATCAAAGTCTGAATAGTTACATTGTCAAATACATAGGTTTCAAACCCATTTTAGGATGATAAAAAAAAACTAAGACATTTAACTCCAAAATTCTGGACTCTAAGCCATCACTTTAAGATAGATCACTTCATACCTACAATTCAAACCTGCACAAAAAACAGAATTCAAAAATTAAAAATTTACAATTCAAACATGTGAAACAAAACAAAATTCAAAAATTGTGATTAAAACAAAATTGACATACATACCAAAAGAGTTAATTGTCATCCTCCAACATACTATTTCCCACCTAATATAATGTAAACACATTTTTCACCAAATATAATTTAGACATCTGTAACAATAAAAAACAATAATAAAAAAGACAAATAACACATATTAGCATATATACTTTAACTAAATATTAAATAAACAATAAGAAATAATAACATAACCAACCACAGTTAAACATATTTAAGATATTTACTCTCCACATTAAGCATACATGATTTAAACCATTTGTAAAATCTTATCTAAAATCTTAAAAAAATTTAAAAAGAAAAATTGTGTTCTTGGTAAAAAAAAATGGTGTTAAGAGTTAGAGTTAGATAATAATCTGAAAATAAATATAGAACTGTGTATGAAGAGAGTTCACAAATATCCATATTAATTCATTCTTCCAATGAAAATACTTAACTGTGGATAAAGTCTCAAATCCTTCAGGTGAAATTCTCCTTGTGAATAAAGTCCCAAATCCTTCAGGTGAAATTCTCATCCCATGTGATATTATTTGATCTTATTTACTTAGCAATAAAATAATAATCTCCTTAGCAGTAAAATACTTCTCTCCTCTTCTGCAGTGGTCATATCATCAAATTCCACAATTCCCTTTCAAATTAAAGGACTCATAAATCTCCATATTAAACCATTCTTCCAAAAAACTACTTATATCTATGAAAGTTCACAATTATCCATTTTAAAAACCATTCTTCCAAAAAATTGTTATCTCCTCTTTTTGCGGTGGAATAGATTTTCTCATATAATATTTCATGTACATGAAGAAAACACAAATCTACACATGTATATTAAGTCATTCTTCAAAAACCATTTAAATCTTTCATCTTTGAGATGTATTCATATTACATATAATCAAATGCTCTTTGAAATTATCTGTGAGCTAGCTCACATATACATATGCATAGCTTATTTGTAAATCTACTTGAATGTTGGTTTTTGTGGTTAGTAACCAATTCAGTTAAGAGTTTAACAATACCTTGGAAAGAAGGAATTCACTTCGTTGTATGTAGAAAACACAAATGGCCATACTACGCCATTCTTGGACAAGAAATCAAGGAATGCAATCGAAGAAAATTTAGAAACTTTCCCTTTTCTGATGTGGGATAGAGGTTGTTCTCAAATAATCAAATGTTCAAGTTCAAAATTAGGTGTTCATCATGATATAAACTTAAATAAGTTTGAATGTACACCATTTAATACAACGATAAGCTTATATAGGGGTTCTGTATATTTTAAAATAATTGATCAAAGCATTGAATAAGAACTTGGCTAAACTAAAAATTTGAGAATACAAAAATTTGATAAAAGTCAAAAACATACATTTATGAATCATCCTGAATGGACACATCCTTCCCAAATATGGATTCTTCCTCCACTTTCTCTTCAATCCAAATCTCCCTCCAAATCACACTCGCAGGTACTCTCTTCTCCACATTACCCTATATAACACATTTCAAATTTGAAAAATTGAAAAAATAAATTTAAATGATTATAACACATTAAATTTAAATGATTTTAACATGTTAAATGATACATGTGAACTCCCACCCTCTTCAAACTCTCCCAATGAGAATTGAGACAAGCCTCCCCAAGTAGTAGGAGATGGAATAGGGATTTTTGAACAATACAACTAAGAACTAAATCTAGGATTCAATCTGTTCACATTTATACAAAATTATAAATGTTGTTGATCTCTTATTCAAAATATTGGAGATTTAACAACTAAAGTACTCATATGTGGATATTATAAAACACATGCCTGATTCAACCCATCCAAATTTAAACTTGTGGAATCAAGTCCCCTATTTACTGGAGATTCATTTAACATATCTCCAAACTACAATTAATGACAATAACAACTCGATTATTTCTATAAATACAATGATATCTAAATCTAAAATTATAAGTAAACTATCCTAAAATGCGTCAAAAATTTACTAACTAGAACACATATCAATCTGTTGTTCGGGTCATCATTCTGAATGACCTTCTTCCAACCATCACGGTAAAATTTTGCATACTCCTTAACATCTTCTACTGACATGGTATCTAACTCCGCATATGTTTTATAAACAAATATGGCCTGAGAATTGGATTTCACTCGCTTACAGTTCATGCCAACATCAACACCATAAAAAATCACTTCCAAATTTTCCCCGATTGCATTCCTAGCCTCTTTTCCAACCTCTAATGTAGCTCACAACTATGAATGTGAAGAAAATTCCCCTGTTGGGCAAGGTACTAAAGGTTGTAGAGGCCTCGACAATGTCACATTTCGATATGCCCCTTTGCGATCATATGTCCATCATTTACCAGTCCCATAATAATCGGACAATAGACTAGTATAATCAGGGTGCATGTGCATGAAAAAATCTACATAAAAGTGTCTTGCAAAATAGTGTGGAACCTCATCGTTCCACGAAAATTTCCCATATGCCACCAAAAATCTGTTATACAGATGTCCTGCAATGTCAAGGTGCTTAAAATATTGCACCTTCAACATATTCCTCTTTGGCCCATCTTTGAAATTGAACATCAAAATTGTGACTTCTTTTGAAACTTTATTTTTTACTGCCTCCAATTTATTAAGGCCCATCACCTCTGTCTTTCGCCAGTTCATTATATCGACAAAATTGTTAGTGGTTGGCCCCATCTTTTGATATGTGTCCATAAAGTTTTGCAAGATTTTTTTACTCTCCTGAGGGAGTTCCAAGACCACCAAATAATTTTCCAACCTCCTTTTAACACCCTAGCATCACTCAAGGTTCATTGCTTCTATAATCCCTTCCCAAGGAAGGTCATCACCAACATCCGAAGGATAGGTAGATGTAGGCATGTAATGTTTTGTTTCTTGATAACGCGGCCTCTGAAACCCACCTTCACCCTCTGCACAAACATTAGAATCTTCGTGACAACCAATCTCTCTTTCGTTGTCTACAGACACATTTGAAATTAATTACAACATTGAACTTGACATAAATTTAAATACACAAAAATTAACAAAATCAAACAAAATTACCAGAAACATTCCCTTGTCCGAGGTATTCCCTACATTCTTAGGTATAGGAGTGTCGATGCACAACCTATCTAAGAAGGCTACATCCATAGCACTTGCTTGAGCACATTCTGCGGTTGATTTATTCACAGACTCGTTTGAAAATATCCTCTGACGAGATTGTTGTTGGTCAATCGGAGTCTCAGTCGAAGAAGGAGTTCCTCTTTGTCCTTCTTGAGAGGAATGTTTAGAGAATCTTGTGTTGACATCTCTCCTCAATATCTATCCTTTGGAAATTCATGAAAAGTTAAGCACAAGACAAGTACAAGTTAATATCTCCAACATTGACCAACAAAAGTTATGAAGAAAAAAAAAAAAGATAAAATTAATAGAAATGTTCTTTATGTTAGACACAATTATAATAGGGTGATGCATAACTCCACTGCCCATTCCTATTTCAAATATATTTTGGTTCCTTAATATTATCACAAATAACCTTAGTAAATCCACCAATAGTACCTGGGTCAAAGTCTGGTAATAGAGTAGCGGTTATCTATATGGGAAATCAGATTTCATGCTTCCGACCGGTATGGAGCACAGTCCATGAAAATAAACAATTAACTTTACACCATGTTTGGTTGGATTGAAGAAATCTGCCATCTACAAAGCAATGGAACTAAGTATCAACATGTCTGTATTACACTTGGAGGGGGCATTAATAAAGAAAATGTATTATATGATTGCAAGTTGTTGGAATTATGTTTATGACAGACCTTTTTATATACTAATCATCTGTGATTAGATGATTTGACGCTGCTAAACATTCATTTATATGTGGTTATAAAATATTGTTTATATGCTTACCAACCTTCTTCTAGTGACCTTGTCGATACATGGACTGAGAATGGCCTCTGAATCATTTTGGTAGATCCATCGTGTTAGAAACCCCGTGGACAATCAGGACTTGGCCCGGTGATTCCAATGCTTGTGTAAATACAAAGGGTAATACATCACCATCTTCAACTAGTATCTTATCCAAAGGTTAATAGAAGCTCGTCTTCAACTAAATTCTTGTGTAAATACAAAGGGTAATAGATCATTAAAAAGGGTAAATGATCTATTAGCTCAAAGTTTTGTGTAAATGAGGATTTGACATGAAATATTTATGTCGTTTATCAGTTTTTATATCAATGCAAAGAGACTATTACATATTTTGGTGTATCTATTCTATAGGTTGAGGGAATGACTTCAATGAATATACTACCTATGTTTCAAAGTTTTTTTCTATTTATAATAGTTTAATAATGGATATCATTATTTTTGGGTTTCCTAGTATCCTTGTCACACCCCAAGAATCAAACCTTCATAAAGTTTGACCTCAGCAAGTTCTTGGCAAATACAATGCCCCAACAATTTTTAAATTTTAGGGGTACCAGTGTTGGACAACTAAGAAGGGAAGGTGAATCAGTAGTCACTGTGCTTAAAAATTTATGCCCATTTTAAACTCTTTACAGAACACTCAATGACGATCACAATAATGCAGGGAGGTAAGAAATAGAATATTCAACATCAATCACACACATGAAATATACAGAGACAGATATTTCCCGAGGAAACCCATAAAGGGAAAAATCTCTTCTTCTTGTTATGATAAGTAATCTTTATTTTCTGTACATTATCATTCTTGGGATATCCAACTCCTATTGAGGCTACAACCTCTCTTTTACAAGCTGCAACTTGTTAAGAGAACCAACTCTTTGGTTCATCTAGCACCCACTAGAAGGAAGCACCAACTCCATGGTTTCTCTAGAACCCACTAGAAGGAAGCACCAACTCCATGGTTTCTCTAGCACCCACTAGAAGGAAGCACCAACTCCCTAAGTGTTCCAACACCAACTGGATGGAAGCACCAACTTCCAGTTACACAGGCACCAACCTATATAATAGAGAAAAATAGTTCTCCCTTGCACCACCCTGCTACCCTAGTTTTTCTCGCTACAACAAGATGGAAGCTACAACTCCCTGTGTTCAAGCACCCACTTGAAACTCTGAGGATAACAGTCCTCCATAGCACCTCCCTACCACCCTGAAATATAATTTTGTTTCTCATAAATTTATCGCAGTGATATAGTATTTATTAATGGTTTACCAGTCTCATCACTATTCTGGTACACTGCTCTGCTCTTCCTACATCAATGTATTCCTTCTCACATCTTCTTGAGCTTTCTGATCTTCTGTTCTGTCTCTGTATGCACACCTCAACTTTCTCTTCCTCTCTCAAATATTCATTTATGTTCCTTGCTTCTTTTGTTCTTTATGTTATGTGTCTTATTTCCATTCTATGCACTACACCTCTTCTCTGTGTTTCGACGCCTGCAAACAACATGCTTCTACCTGAATGAATCACAATCAACAACAACAATCATCTCTTCTTTGTTCTGTGTATATTTATCATGCAAAATCCTCTACCAGATCATCCATGCAACTCATCGTCTTCTTTGGAGGTTATACTGAGTCTATTCTTCATCAATGTCTTATCTTGAGATTCTTTTCCTTCTCTTGAAGTGCGACACTTTTTCTTCTTTGTCTTCTTTGTCTTCTTTTCCTTCTCTAGAAGTGCAGTTACAGACTTCGACACTTTTCCATCTGTCAATTATATCTATGATCCATCTTCATTCCACTGGCAGTTACCTTGAGGCTCTTCATCTCCTGTGGTGATCACCCTGCGCCTCCTCGAGTTCTATGACCAATACAATCACTCCATTATGGTAGTTATAGCCAGTCAATTATGGATTCTTTGGCATCTAAGCCCCTTCCCTCACGTGATTGTCGGCGGTGACCAAACGCCTATCCGAAAAGGTGCTTCCTGATTTTTGTCTAGTGAGGGTTGGTTTCGTTTCACGATATGACCTTGGGCTATAAGATTCATGTGACCACGTGATTGTGGGCGTGTCCATAGGCGGTTTGAGAGAAACCTTCTTTTCACCTCACAATTTACTATGAGCCTCCATGCGTCCTCTCTCCAAAAATGTGGTTTCAATTGTGGCACGCTCACGAAAAATTAAGACCTGAGCATGTTCTAGCCCAGCAATGGAGCACGACCATTGATCTCGTGATCTTGAAGGTGCTCCTGAACAGACGGTTCAAATCTATCCTCTCAAGTCTGCGGACCAGATCTCACCTTCCTACATCAATGGTTGAGATTTACTTTGTGATCTAAGCTCTGAGAGTTTCATATATCAAACCCTATTGTTGCTGACTGAATATATTTTGGAATGGAAGATCCGCTAACATCTATCCTTTTCAATCGACAACTCTTCCTTCTTTCCTTTTTCCACACGCGATCCTTAGTCTCAATGATCAGGTGACATGTGGCCCTCCAAACCAATGGACGAGATCGATTTCTTCTTTCGGGCTTCGAGAGTTTTGATTCTCAAACTCCACTTTATCCCAAAGCATTTCACCCAGTATCCATGATCCAACGAAGCATGTCCCTTTAATCCAACGACTATCCTCCACTCTGAGACTTCGGCCTTCGACAATCTCAAACCTTTCTCCTTCACATTTTCTTAGAGAATCTTTGCTCGGAGTTCATGATCCGTTGACACGTACCCTCCTACACGATCAAAGATCATAAGTGACTTCGGAACTTCGGGACTTTAGGCTAATTGTTGCTTCATTCTCCTCCAGAGTGGTCACCTGCTGAATAAGTCATAGGCGGTGGAAACTGCTTGTTGTCGGTTAACACTTCCACTTCCACTATACTTCCATTGTACTAGATCAATGGTTGAGAATGCATCTGAAGTGATCTTCAGATCAGACGACTCATATCCACTTCGGTACTTCGGGACTTAGGGCATCTACTGGTGGTAAAAATTATGAAGTAAAACTCTTGGAGTGACATCACTTACTTACGTCACTTGATGACGTGTCACTCAGATTTGTGATTTGCACGTACCAGAAGTGCCAAATATACTTTACACTTGTCATTGTCTGACTGCACCACGTTTCCTTGCTGACGTAGTCTTGTTGACATGATCTGCTGATGTGGTGTTTTGACGTGGTCTGCTAACCAACAACATTGATCCAACAGTCCTCGTATGTCCTCCAAATTTGATGGTCCTTATTCATTTCAGATTTCCAAGCTTTGGGTTTTTCTAATCTCAAACTTTCCATAGCGTAACCTCCTCGTATCTTTATATCCGAAGTGAATCATGTTCGTTGATCAGAATCTTAGATCGATGGCTCGATATTTCTGTGATGTATCTCTTCTAGCGTATCCTGTCCTTTCACTTGGAATGATCCAACGACTGACAAAAATTCGCATTTCAAAAATTTCAGATATCAAGATCTCCAGAGTGTAACCTCCTTGCATCTTTAGATCCAAAATGAATGTTGTTCGTCGATCATGAACTTAGATCGATGGCTTGATCTTTTTGTGATGTGGCTTTGCTGACTTATCTTGTCCTTCCACTTAAACTGATCTGACAGTTGTCATTTACTCTGGCTCTTTGACTCTTTGTACTTTAGGTTTTTCAAGTCTCAAACCGAAAAGTCCTCGAAGTGATTTTCTCCCGACTTGAGTATCGTGTGCCACCTATCAGTCTTGATGATGGATGGTCCCTTCTTACTTCGAGACTTAGGGACTTTGAAAAGTCCTCTCTCCTACGCTTGTCGAAAGGCTTAACCTTCGTGCATTTATTTCTGGATCCAATGACTATTGATCCTTGATTCTCACATCCAACATATCATATTTGTACTTCTCTTATGTTCTTCCTCTGGTCACTGGGCGTTGATATAACGATCATCAGGTATTAGAGATTGGTGATCCAACGACCACTATCATTCTTCCTCCTGAGCTTTCTGATCTCTTTGTCTTAGAAGATTTTCTAAGTGTTCAAAGGTCTCGACCTTTGCTCCTCCTGTGTGTCCTTCTCTTGGACCTCGACTGCACTTCAGGAAAGCGCAAAGAGCTATATCTTCTAATATTTGATCTCTGCATATTTTTCACTCCTCCTCCTAAGATTACACTTCCTTATTCTCCACCTTTTGTTCTTGCCATCAATTAAAAGCACACTCTTTCCTGCAAAACATGCCAACAATCTCCCCCTTTGGAATTGATGGAAACCCTCAAAGGTTGTGCTAGTCTGTTTGGACCTCCAACTGTAGCATCCAGACCACTCCTTTTCTCCCCCTTTGACATCAATGTCAAAGAAAACATTCTCCCCCTTAGCTGTTGCGGGACTTTTAGGAGGTATCATATATTCAACCAATACACACTCCCTATGACAGGATGGATTCTCTTATTTGAGTCTTGCAGAGTATTTGTATCTAACTCTGAGTCTTCTCCTTCTGATTCTTGGACCTGTTCATCTTCAACTTCAGCTGTGTCCTCTGTAGCAGACTCAATATTGCTCACCTCTCTTACTGGGACTCCTTCATACACCTTTTCTTATCATAACTGAATGACTCCCTGTGTCACTCTTCTTTGATATTCTATTACAAAAACTTCATTTTTATTCTTTGATGCCTACAATCCAAGGCTTTTATGACCATATTCATCACAAGGAAAAATAATAATCATTACAAACACTGTCATACCTCCTTTGATTTATCCATGAAGGTGTCTCTCTTCTAAACTTACTTTGAGGTGTCTGAGTAGCTTCTGGGTGTCCTTCTTAATCTGATATTCTAAATATTTTATTATTGCTTTCATTCTTTAAACATGAAGAACCCGAGTCATACTTGCTTTCCCTTTTTACAAATGAAGGACATGCATCAGGTTTCTTAGGAGTATTGATTTCTTCATTGTTGTATCCAAGACCGGATTTGTCATTTGATGATCTATGACTATCCAAGATCTCATCCAGGATCATGGAACTGTTCAAGAACTTGATTTGGGTGTTTGACTTCTCAACCTTCTTTCTAAGATTCACAACTTCTTCTTCCATCTTATGACATTCTTCTTCTTCTACTTCTTCTTTTCTTGCATGGGAGGAGTCAATATCAACATCATTATCTGTCCTTATGCCTTTAGCCACCACTTGTCCTGAGTTTACATTTTTTACCTTACAATCTTCCTCAAAGGCCACATTTCTTGTTTTTCTTTTACTTATAGACAAATCTTATCCATGTCTCCAATCATGTTATTGTAACATCGACTTTCTATATTCCAGGAGTCCTTTTGTTTTTGAGTTGAAAGTACTCGACCACATTTTTCACTATCTTTCTTTTTCCATGTGCTGGCATTTCTAGCAAAGAGTTCTATCCTTGGATATACTTTGTAATTCTTCATATGGAAGTTTGCATATTTGTGGATGAAGTTATGACATTTATAGAATTGAATATCATTGTTCAATAGGTCAATTTGATTATTGCAACCTTGTCTACTTATTGACTGTTTATGACCTCCTCAATTGCATGTCTCTAAACTTAATTTGACAATTTGCAATTTGTGGTTGTTTGTTACTTGGATGTCTCATTCTTTGTTATGGCAGATAATTATTCCTTGGGTTTCTTGATTGCTCATGTCTAAATCTTAAGGAACAATTTACATCTTTGTGTCCAAAGTTAGAATAATAGAAACAATATCCATAGAAAAAATATTTGTACTTGGAAAATAGTTGTTTTCTTTTAGCAGGTCGATTTCTTCCATGCTGATGATTTCCTTGAGCAGAGAGTGTATTATTTATTTGATATACAGATTCAGTTGTGGCACCTTTTTCTTTACTCCTCCTTGGAGACTGATTATCTTCCTTTGTTTCTACAGGTTTGTTGTTGTCATTGGTTGTAAATTTGACAGCTTTGATGGATTATTTGTTGCTTGGTTGATCACTACTTGATCCCTCTTCATAACCCAAACCAATTTTCAACTTTGGGTTCCTTTTCTAATTCAATATGGTGGCTAATCCTTCTAAGGCTTTTATGCTTAATAGATTCTGGTGATACAAGGCTTGAAAATTCTCCAACTCTTTCCTAGTTTTCACTACTTCTTCCAGAGCTTCACATCTTGCCTTCTTTTCTGATAACTGTTGTTTCAGAATGTCTTCGATTTTTTTTTCCTCTACTAATTCCACTTTTAGTAAAACAAAGTCTTCACTTGGTTCTTTACCATTCTTTTCAAACTGCATCAACAATTGTTTTTGTTTTCTCTTCTTAAGTCTGAGTCTATCAATCTCTTCTAAAGAACTGATCAACTCTCCTTCCAAGTCAACCATATCTTCTTCATCATTAACATCACTTCCTGTGATTTTATTATCATAATCCTCTTTGTCCATAAGCATGAATTCATTTACCTTATCTTCATAGGAAGAGTCACTATATGTGTCTTCTGAAGAATCATCATTGTTTACACATAATTTTTTTTTTTATCAAATCTTTTGGATTTGTAATTCTCTTCACCTTCAGAGTTTCGGTCCTTCATTTTGTATGGACACTTAGATGCAAAGTGACCTATATTTCCACATTTAAAACATTTAAAGGGAAAATTTCCTTGATACTTGTCTGATCCTTTCTTTAGTCTTCTCACAAATTTTTCTTCAATTTCATCAGGCTCAAATTCCTCATTCTTATCTTCTTTAAAAGAATCTTCTCTAGTGGTGGATTTATTTTTACCTATCCTCATTTCGTATGCAGTCAATGTTCCTAGAAGTTTATCAAAAGACAAACATTTTAGATCATTAAGTTCTTCTATAGCAGAGACCTTTGGGTTGAATCTATCTGGAGGAGATCTCAAAAAATTTTGAACTAAAGAGGCTTCCTCAATTTTTTCACCAAGAGATTTCATTTCATTTACTAGTTCTTCAACTCTCAGAAAGTAATTCCCAATAGTTTCATCTTCTTTCATATGTAGTTGTTCAAACTCTACTTTGTAGGTTTGAAGCTTGGCATCCTTTACCTTCTCATTACCTTCATAACTGCTAATGAGTTTGTCCCACATGTCTTTGGCAGTTTCTAAGTGCGTACTTTTACAAATTCATATTCTGCAAGCCCACTCACAATAGCATTCAAAGCATTATTATCTAGTACAATTGGATTTACATAACCAGTCTCTACCACATCCCAGACATCTGCACCTAAATCCATTATGTAGGTTCTCATCCTAACTTTCCAGAAGACAAAGTTTGTTCCATTGAATAGGGGGGCCTTATTGGTTGAAGTTCCTTCATGACCTGTCATGCTTAAGCTTACAGATCTACCTTTAAATAAAAGGAACTGGCTCTGATACCAATTATTGGACAACTGAGAGGGGGGGGGGGTGAATCAATTGTTACTATGCTTAAACAATTATGCCCATTTTAAACTCTTTACGGGACACTCAATGATGATCACAATAATGCATGGAGGTAAGCAATAGGATATTCAAAATCAATCACACACATGAAATATACAGAGACAAATATTTCCTGAAGAAACCCATAAAGGGAAAAACCTCTTCTTCTTGATATGATAAGTAATCTTTATTTTCTGTACATTATCATTCTTTGGATCTCCAACTCCTCTTGAGGCTACAACCTTTGTTTTACATGTTGCAACTTGATGAGAGCACCAAATCTCTAGCACCCACTAAAAGGAAGCACCAACTCCTTAGTTTCTCTAGCACCTGATAGAAGCAAGCACCAACTCCCTGAGTGTTCCAACACCAAATGGATTGAAGCACCAACTTCCAGTTACACAAGGACCAACCTATATAATAGAGAACAATAGTTCTCCCTTGCACCACCCTACCACCCTAGTTTTTCAGGCTGCAGCCAGATGGAAGCTACAACTCCATATGTTCAAGTATCCACTACGAGCTTCCATGCATCCTTTCTCCAAAACTGTAGTTTCAATTGCGGCCTGCTCACGAAAAATTAAGACCTGAGCATGTTCTAGCTCCACAATGGAGCACAACTGTCGATCTCACAATCTTGATAGTGCTCTTGAATGGATAGTTTAGATCTGTCCTCTCAAGTCTGTGAACCATATCTCACCTTCCTACATCAACAATTGAGATTTACTTCATGATCCAGGCTCAGAGAGTTTCAGATCTCAAACCCTGTTGTTACTGACTAGATATCTTCCAGAATGGAAGATCTGCTTCCATCTATCCTCTTCAATCGACGACTTTTCCTTCTTTCCTTTGTCTATGTGCGATCCTTAGTCTCAACGATGAGGTGGCATGTGTCCCTCCAAACCAACAAACGAGATCGATTTCTCCTTTTGGGCTTCGGGAGTTTCGATTCTCAAACTCTGCTTGCTCCAGGAGCATTTCACCGGGATTCCATGATTCAACGACACATGTCCCTTTAATATAATGCCTATCCTCCACTCCGGGACTTTGGCCTTCGGTAATCTCAAAACTTTCTCCTTCTCGTTTTCCCAGAGTAGTTTCTCTCTGTTGACGGGCGAAATTGACCATCCGTCAACTGGGAGAGTGGAACCGGTCCGGGGTTGTCTAAATAACCCAAGTCGTTTGGAATGGACCACCCTGACGAGTTTAACGGCTCCGTTGGCCGCTCTAAGGTCTTCTATGAAAACCAAAGAGAGAATTGATCTGAGCTAATTAATCTAACTAAAGTAAATAAAACAAACTAAACTATAACTAAATACAAGAAACTAACTAAAATAAAGGAAACTAGAAACTAATAAAACAAAGAAAAGAAACTAATATACTAAATATAAACTATTATGACTATCATGTATACAAACTACAAATGACTATTGTAATAACTCAAATCAACTATCTAATTATCAGCTATAGTATTTCTTATTCACAAATGTACAGTATGAACAATCTACAGATTTGATTAAAACCTGCAAACTCATGTATTTTCTGCCCTAAGACAGCCAATAATCTTTTTTATTTTTGTATTTTATGAAAAGAAATAAACATTACTGAAATTAAACAATCTAATATAAATCTAATTAAACTTAAATTTAAATTAAACTACTTAATGAAAATAATAAACAACAAACTAATTGACCTGGAAACGCTCCAAGTCTGCCCTGTGTGTGATGACTTCTAAGCTGGTCGGAGGAAGAAATTCGCACCGTTCAGCCCTTAAGATTTTCAAAAACGATTGGCTGAGCTGCTTCTTGAAGTGTGTTACAGGACAAACAGGACATAAAAGAAAATCATAACAATCTTATGATTATAAATTCCTGCAATAAGGGAAACCTGTTATGCAGAAAACTTATATATAACAATTCAATTTATGAAGAAGACAAAACTATCATTCACAAAATGAATTAACAATTGTTATG